>CM038797.1:14329349-14410170 GCA_021764765.1 Vicia sativa
ACATAATTCCATTGATGACTCTAATGCAAAAATGACTTTCAAAACAAAGAAGATGTTTTCTTTATTTTAAAAAACTTGATTTTCTCCACTAATCCCACCAACTTAAGATCCCATGTAACTAAGGTTTAATGGCTATATATCTCAAACCATGCCAAAATTACTAGTTTGCCATTTTTATTGTATTATAAAAATGTAATTAAAGATATTTTATATTTCAAGAAAATCAAGTTGATTATTGATACAAATTATTTTTAGTAACAAATTGTTAGAAATATTTTATAAATGGAAAAAAATCTTGCGAATTTTCAAAACCAAGAGTTTGGAAGAAGATCATAACAATTTTATGAACGAGAAAAAATCAAATGGATGATTGAATTAAATTGTATTTATATTTACTATTTATATGACAATCATATTTTAAGACATTTTTTTCTTATTTAATTAATATTTATATCGATATTATGGATATTTAATCATTTAAGGACAGACTATTTAATTATAAATTTTCTACTAAAATATATTTTCATGGACATTAAAATATATCTATAAAACTTATAGATTAATCTCAAACTTTATAGGTAATGATCTATATGATGATATGTTTCAACCAACGTTGATTTTAAAAAATATTAACCAGTTGACGTTTTGAGCGAGTAAGTCATGGTGTAACCTTCTGTGTAATTTTGATCCCTCCTCATATATATATATATATATATATATATATATATATATATATATATATATATATATATATATATATATATATATATATATATATATATTGAATTGTGTTATTATTTATTTATTTTTTAATTTTCTTAGTAAAACTTAAAAGCTAGTAATTGAGACTTAAAGATGGAACTTGAAGATGATAGTTATAAGCTATTTAGTAAATTTGAAATTATTATTTTTGTTATTTGTATAACTCTTTAAAGTAGTCTAGATTGATGTTGATTTAGATATCACTAATTTAAGTGACTTGTTATATATATATATATATATATATATATATATATATATATATATATATATATATATATATATATATATATATATATAAACTTTAATTAAATTAATTTTTCTTAAATATATATTTTAATAGTTTGATAAATTTGTTAGTATAAGGGTTTGTATAAGAAAAGAAATTTTAAAATGAAGTGTCAACAAAATAAAATTAACTATTTTGATCTATAGTGCTGTAACATCCATTAGTAATAGGTATCTAGTCAAAGAATCAGAGGTAGAGCCGAACTATATGGAAATGAAAAATAATCCGTAGGTATAAGTTTTGGGGCTATAATAATTAATGACGCAAGCTTTTGGCTGTCACTAAAAGTCAAGTTTTGTAGTGTAAGAAAATATGATGATATTTGAAGTGAATATAAGTATTCATAAATGTGATGAAATTTGAAATAAATATAAGTCTAGAAATCAGAAAACCCAATGAAATTTGAAGAGAATAAATCTTAAGAAATATGATGGAATCAAGTGAACCTAGATCTGAAGAAATGAAGTGATCTAAATCTTAAGAAATCAAGAAATAATAAGAATATAAATCTTATGAAAATGTAATGATATTTGAAGTGAAATATACTCAAGAAATGGATGAAATTTGAAATGAATATAAGTCTCTAGAAATGTGATGAAATTTGAGGAAACAGATGAAATGAAGTGAACATAAATCTTAAGAAAACCAATGGACTGAGTGAACATAGATCTGAAAGAAATTTAAAGTGAATATAAATCTTAAGAAATCTCAAGAAACACGAAGTGAAACATATCTTAAGAAAACTGATGATTGAAGTGAATATAAGTCTTTAGAAAACCAGAAAATTAAAGTGAACATAAATCTTAAGATAACTAATGAAATTGAAGAATATAACTTCATAAAATCTGATGAAGTTTGTCAATATAAGTCTCAAAAACTTATGAAATTGAAGTGAACATACATCTAAGATAATCAATGAAATTGAATGAAATATAAATCTTTAAAAATAACCATGAAATTTGCTTTTGAATATAAGTCTCAAAAACTGAGAAAATTGAAGTGAACATAAATCTTAAGATAAATCAGATAAAATTAAAGGAATAAGGTGTCTCGTAAACTATGAAATTGAAGTGGATAGGTCTTGAAAATCATGAAATTTGAAGTGAATATAAATCAAAAATCTAGTGAAAATTGAAAAAATATAAGTCTTAAAATAACCTTATGAAATTTGAAGTGAATAAGTCTCATAAAATCTATGAAGTTTGAAGTGAATATAAGTCTTCAAAATCTGAGAAAATTGAAGTGAACCAACAGTCTTGTAAATTGGTGAAATTTGAAGTGAATATAAATCTAAGATAACTATGAAATTTAAGGAATATGTCTCAAAATTTGATGAAATTTGAAGTGAATATAAGTCTCGAAAACTATGAAATTGAATTAATATAAGTCTTCAAAAACTGATGAAATTTGAAGGAAATAAAATCTTAAAAAACTGATGAAATTGAAGTGAATATAAGTCTTCAAAACTGTGAAACGAAGTGAATATAAGTCTTCATAAAATTAGATGAAATGAAGTGAATATAAGCTTCGAAAATCTATAAAATTGAATGAATAAGTCTCAAAAATCTGTGAAATTTAGTGGATAAGTCTTCAGAAAACTATTGAAATTTGAAGTGAATATAAGTCTTCTAAAATCTGTGAAATTGAAATGAACATAAATCTTAAGATAATGATGAAATTTGAAGGAATATAATATTCATAAAACTATGAAGTTTAAAGTGTGAATAAGTCTTCAAAAATCTTATGAAAATTAGTAAATATACATCTTAAGATAATCTGATGAAATTTGAAGTGAACATAAATCTTAAGATATCCATGAAATTGAAATATAAGTCTTCAGAAAAATATGATGAAATGAAGTATATAAGTCTTCTCAAATCATAAGTCTTCAAAAATCTGGTGAAAATTGAAGTGAATATAAGTCTTAAGACAACTATGAAATTTGAAGTGAATATAAGTCTTCAAAACTAATGAAATGAAGTGAATAAGTATTCAAAAATCTATGAAAATTGTTAGTATACATCTTAAGATAATTGATGAAATTTGAAGTGAATATAAATCTCAGATAATCGATGAAATGAAGTGAATATAGCTCTTAAAACTATGAAATGAAGTGAATATAAGTCTTCGAAAATCGATGTAATTGAAGAGAATATAAGTCTTCGATAACTGTGAAATTAGCGAGTACAAGATAATCTATGAAATTTGAAGTGAAATAAGTGTTCAGAAAAATCTAATGAAATTTGAAGTGAATATAAGTTCAAAAATCTTATGAAAATTGAAGTGAATATACATCTTAAGATAACGATGAAATTTGAAGTGAATATAAACTCTAATAACTGATGAAATTTGAAGTGAATATAAGTCTTCAAAATTTGATGAAATTTGAAGTGAATATAAGTCTCAAAACTATGAACAGGATAAGTCTCGTAAAAACTGATGAAATTTGAAGGAATATAAACTAATAAAAAATCATATGAAATTTGAAGTGAATATAAGTCTTGTAAAAACTGTGAAACTTGAAGTGAATATATGTCTTAAAAATTATTAGATGAAATTTAGTGAATATAAGTCTTCAGAAAACTGTTAAAATTGATATGAATATAAAGTCTTCAAAAATCTGTGAAATTTGAAGTTGATATAAGTCTCTAAAAATCATAAAATGGAAGTGAATATAAGTCTGAAATCTAGTGAAAATTGAAGTGAATATAAATCTTAAGATAATTTGATGAAATTTGAAGTGAATATAACTATTCATAAAATTTGATGAAGTTTAAAGTGAATATAAGTCTTCAAAAATCTTAATGAAATTGAAGTGAACATACATCTTAAGATAATCCGATGAAATTTGAAGTGAATATAAATTTAAGATAATTTCATGAAATTTGAAGTGAATATAAATCAGAAAACTATGAAATTGAAGTGAATATAAGTTTCTAAAACGATGAAATTGAAGAGAATATAAGTCTCAGAAAACCATGAAATTTGAAGGAAATATAAATCTTAAAAAATATGAAATTGAAGTGAATATAAGTCTAGAAAATGTGAAAATTGAAGTGAGCATAAGTCTTAAGATAATCTATGAAATTTGAAGTGAATATAAGTGTTCAAAATCGATGAAACGAAATATTCAAGTGCACTAGAGTTCACTATAAAATATCATGCCCTACTAGTCACCTCAAGCCATTATTCAAAAAGGGCAAGGAAACATTCCAATGATGGAAAGCATTAAATGAGTTTCCCCCAATTTGCAACAAAATTAATGCACTTCAATCCTAACCAAGGGTTAAACTTCATTCAATAAATGACTTCTAAGACTTTCGACAAAGCTTGATGCAATCATTTTGAACCGATCAAAGATCCGAAAACAAGGCCTAAACCAATCTCAATTCACCCAAATGGTCAATGTATAAAAGATTACACAAAATATTCAAAAATATATTCTATTCTCCATTTTATTATTATCATCTCAAACGTTGAGTGCTAACCTGCAGATCCCCTATCAAGTATGAAGATCTACCATACCAGTTCATGGCAACTCATCATCAAAGATACATCCAAAGATGAAATTTATTTAAATTATGATTTTTACATATTAAACTTGAGATAAACATCTCTATATTATGAATTTAAATATTCAAACTATTACTTATATTTAGGATTTTTAATTTAAGAATTAGATTAAAAGAAACATAGAAAAAAGAATTGACAAAAAAATCTAAATATTTATGGAATATAATGGACAACTTGAAATATAAACTTTAAAGAGGAACTAAAAAAAGTCGATTTAAAAGGTCACTATCATTATCTTTCATATATTATGTTCATTAATTTATGATTAAGAATAAATAAGTCTAGGTTTTTCATCCAGACAGAAATTATCCTTATACATAAGTACACTTGAAAACTAATATGTTGAGCTTTCTCGTTGCTAGCTTTCCAATTCTTCAATGAAATATATGTTACTTAACACTATAATAATTTTATATTTATTAAACAATAATTGTCAATAATAATAAATTTATATATTTTTTAATTTAGTCAATCAATTTCAATCAAGATAGTGAATTTCAATTAATGTAATTTTATTTCTAGAAAGGACTAGTTAAACTCACTTTCCCAACTCTGTTTTATATAAATTATAATACAAAAAATTATTGTATTTTTAATTGCACCAATCGCTTATGATTCCATTTACTGAAATATTTTAACTAATATTTTACCGTATGACTATGGCGTATGAAAAGACCTGATTCCAATAATAATATTTAGAGTAATATATTTGCTTTATATATTTACATAAGAACATGGATAAATATTAAAATTAAATTGACATTTTTTTATAATAGTAAAGGAAATTGCAGGTTTTGTTTTATAAGCATTGATATTTGCATATTTATAAAATATGTTTTATTTTTACAAAGTTAAAAGAAGAAATTATTATATATATATATATATATATATATATATATATATATATATATATGCAAAGGGTGAGCAACATACCTGATCAATGGGAATAAGATATTAAAATTTACGGTTAGATTCCACCTTAGAAACGTAAACAAATTCAAGTGCACTGAGTTCACTATAGCAGGTCATGCCCTTACTAGTCACCTCAAGCCATTAATCAAAAAGGGCAACAAAACATTCCATGATGGGAAAGCTTTTAATGAGTCTCCTACTACTTTTGCAACAAAATTAATGCACTTGCATTCCTAACCAAGGGTTAAACTTCATTCAGGGGTCAACCAAGACTCTAAGACTTCCCGACAAAGTTTGAGGCAAACTGTTGGACCGACCAAAGACCTGAAATTAGTAAGGCCTAAAACAAATGTCAATTCACTCCAAAATGTCAAAGTATAAAAGTTCTACACAAGATATTCAAAAATATTTTAATTCCGTTTTTATTACACTCATCTCAAACGTTGGAGTCTTAACCTTGCATATCCCACTACATTGAAGTATGAAGATCAACCATAACAATTCATGACAAACTGATCATCAAGACACATCCAAAGATGAAATTTATTTAAATAATGATTTTTCACACGTCAAACTTGAGATAAACATCTCAATATTATGAATTCAAATATTCAAAGTATTACTTATATTTAGGATTTTAATTTAAAATTTAGATTAAAAGTAAAAAAGTAATAGAGAAAAAATTAGACTATTTCTTAAAATTTAAATATCTATGTGTTATAATGTAACTTGTCAAATAAGAAAACATTTTAAAGATAATAGACAATCGACAAATTAACTTAGAATTATAAACTTAAAAGAGGAACTAAAAATCAGATTTAAAAGGTCACAATCAATATCTTTTCATATATATTATGTTCAAAATTGATATTAAGAATAAACAAGTCTAGGTTTTCCATCCAAACACAAATTTCATCCTTATAAATAGTAATAGCTGAAACTAATCTTACACGTAGTCATTTATTATTTTTAACACACACTAAATTGCTAGTCTATAATAAATAATAATGTTGAGCTTTCCGAGGTTGCTAGCTTTCCAATTCTTCAATGAAATATATGTGACTTGTTAGCATTATAATAATTTTATATATATTATACAATAATTGTCAATAATGATAATTTAATATAATTAATTTAGTCAATCAATTTCAATCCAGATAGTGAATTTCAATTAATGTAATTTGATTTTCGTAGAAAGGACTAGTTGGCAAAAATTCACTTTTTATAAAAAATTATATGATACACAAAAAAATATTGTACTTTTAATGCACCACCGCTTATGATTCCATTTACAAAAATATTTTAACTAATATTTTTACAGGTGGCGTGACTATGGCGGATGAAAAAGACTCAAGGTCCAATACTAATATTTGAGTTATATTTTGTTTAAAATGAAAATTGACATTATATAACAAGAAGGAAAATTGCAGGTTTTGTTTTAGAAGCATTGATATTTGCATATTTAAAAAATATGTTTTATTTTTTATGTTAAAAGAGAAGAAATAATTATATATATATATATATATATATATATATATATATATATATATATATATATATATATATATATATATATATGTATATATATATATATATGTATATATATATATACATATATGCAAATGGTGAGCAACATACCTGATCAATAGGAATAAGATATTACAAAACTACGGTTAGATTCCACCTTAAAAGCAAACCAATTAAGTGCACTGAGTTCACTATAAGGAGCGCTAACCCTACTAGTCACCCAAGCCATTATTCAAAAAGGGCAACGAAACATACCAATGATGGGAAAGCTTTTAATGAGATTTCCACTACTTTGAAACAAAACAATTCCATTCCTAACCAAGGTAAAACTTCATTCAGGGTCCACCATAACTTCTAAGACTTCCACAAAGCTTGAGGCAACTTTTGGACCGACAAGACCCGAAATTACCAAGGCCTAAACCAATGTCAATAACTCCAAATGGTCAAAGTATAAAAGATACACAAGATATTCAAAACATATTCTAATTCCATTTTATTAAGCTCAATTCAAACGTTGGAGTGTTAACCTTGCATATCCCCACGTGAAGTATGAAGATCAACCATGCATGCATGACAACTCATCATCAAGACACATCCAAAGATGAAATTTATTAAAATTATGATTTTGACACGTCAAACTTGAGATAAACATCTCAATGTTATGAATTGCAAATATTCAAACTATTACTTATATTTAGGATTTTTAATTTAGGAATCAGATTAGTAAAAAGGGAAAAATATAGAAAAAGAATTAGACAAAAAATCTAAATATTTATGTGAATTTTTTAAAATTTAAATATCTCATGTGTTATATATTGTAACTTGTCAAATAAGAAAACATTTTAAATATAATGGACAACTTGAAATATAAACTTTAAAAGAGGAACAAAAAGTCGATTAAAATGTCACAATCAATATCTTTTCATAAATTTACATTAAGAATAAACAAATATAGGTTTTCATCCAAACACAAATTTCATCTTTATACATAAGTACATTGAAAACTAATCATACACGTAGTCATTTATTATTTTTAACACACACTATTGCTAGTCTATAATAAAATAATACGTTTTTTGTCGACGTCGCTAGCTTTCCAATTCTTCAAAGAAATATATGTTACTTGTTAGCACTATAATAATTTTATATTTATTATACAATAATTGTCAATAATGATAATTTTATATAATTGTTTTAATTTAGTCAATCAATTTCAAACTAGATAGTGAATTTCAATTAATGTAATTTGATTTTCGAGAAAGGACTAGTTGGCAAAAATTCACTTTCCCAATCCTGTATATAAATTATAATGACAAAAAAATTATTGTTATTTTTTAATGCACCAATGCTTATGATTCCATTTATAGAAATATTTTAACTAATAGTTACCGGTGGTGACTATGGCGCATGAAAAAGACTCCATTCAATACTAATATTTAGAGTATATATTTTGTTATATATATTTACATTAAAACATGGATAACTATTAAAATGAAAATTGACATTTTTTATAATAGTAAAAGAAATTGTGTTTTGTTTTAGAAGCATTGATATTTGTATATTTATAAAAATATGTTTTATTTTATATGTGTTAAAAGAGAAGAAATAATTATATATATATATATATATATATATATATATATATATATATATATATATATATATATATATATATATATTCATATATGCAAATGGTGAGCACCATACCCGATCAATAGGAATAGATATTACAAAATCTACGGTTAGATTCCACCTTAAACCTAAACAAATTCAAGTGCACTAGATTTCAATATACAGCGCCATGCCCTTACTAGTCACCTCAAGCCATTATTCAAAAAGGACAACGGAACATTCCAATGATGGGAATGCTTTTATTGAGTTTTCCCACACTACCAGAACAAAATTAATGCACTTCCATTCCTAACCAAGGGTTAAACTTCATTCAGGGTCAACCATAACTTCTAAGACTTCCCAACAAAGCTTGAGGCAACTATTTTGGACCGACCAAAGACCCGAATTACAAAGGCCTAAACCAATGTCAATTCACCCAAATGGTCAAAGTATAAAAGTTATTACACAAAATATTGAAAACATTTTTAATCTGCTTATTATTTCACCAAACGTTGGAGTGTTAACCCCGATCCCCTACATTTAAGTATGAAGATCAACCATGCCAGTCATGACAACTCATCATCAAGACACATCCAAAGATGAAATTTATTTAAATTATGATTTTTCACACGAAACTTGAGATAAACATGTCAATATTAAGAATTGTAAATATTCAAACTATTACTTATATTTAGGATTTTTTAATTTAAGAATTCGATAAAAAGTAAAAAGAAAAATATAGAAAAAGAATTAGAC
This sequence comes from Vicia sativa, assembly GCA_021764765.1. Lineage (NCBI taxonomy): Eukaryota > Viridiplantae > Streptophyta > Magnoliopsida > Fabales > Fabaceae > Vicia > Vicia sativa. The sequence goes on from CM038797.1 coordinate 14,338,777, forward strand.
AAAAATATCTAAATACTTATGTGAATTTTCTTAATATTTAAATATCTAATGTGTTATATATTGTAACTTGTCAAATAAGAAAACATTTTAAATTTTAAATATAATGGACAACTTGAAATATAAACTTTAATAGAGTAACTAAAAATGTCGATTTAAAAGGTCACAATCAATATCTTTCATATATGTTCAATGACTGATTAAGAATAAACAAGTCTAGGTTTTTCATCCAAACACAAATTTCATCCTTATACATAAGTACAACAGAACTAATCTTACACGTAATCATTTATTATTTTTAACACACACTATCTGCTAGTCTATAATAAAATAATACGTTGAGCTTTTTTCGACGTTGCTATTTTCAATTCTTCCATGAAAATATGTTGTTTAGCACTATAATAATTTTATATTTATTATACAATAATTGTCAATAATGATAATTTTATATAATTTTTTAATTTAGTCAATCAATTTCAATCCGACATTGAATTTCAATTAATGTAATTTGATTTTTCGAGAAAGGACTAGTTACAAAAATGCTTTCCCAAACTGTTTTATATAAATTATATGATACACACAAAAAATATTGTATTTTTAATGCACCAACGCTTATGATTCCAATTATAGAAATATTTTAACTAATATTTTTACCAGTGGCTGTGACTATGGCGGATGAAAAAAGACTTTGTTTCCAATACTAATATTTAGAGTTATATATTTTGTTTATATATATTTACATAAAAACATGGATAACTATTAAAATGAAAATTGACATTTTTTATAATAGTAAAGGAAATTGTGTTTTGTTTTAGAACATTGATATTTGCATATTTATAAAAATATGTTTTATTTTTATACAGGTTAAAAGAGAAGAAATAATTATACATATACCCTTTAATGAAAACTCATCATCAAGACACATCCAAAGATGAAATTTATTTAAATTATGATTTGTCACACGTCAAACTTGAGATAAACATCTCAATATTATGAATTCGTAAATATTTAAACTACTATTTATATTTAGGTTTTTTTTTTAATTTAAGAATTCAGATTAAAAGTAAAAAGGAAAAAATATAGAAAAAAGAATTAGACAAAAAATCTAAATATTTATGTGAATTTTCTTAAAATTTAAATATCACATGTGTTATATATTGTAACTTGTCAAATAACAAAACATTTTAAATATAATGGACAACTTGAATATAATCTTTAAAAGAGGAACCAAAAAAAGTCAGATTTAAAAGGTCACAATCAATATCTTTTCATATATTATGTTCATAAATTTACAGATGAAGAATAAACAAGTCTAGGGTTTTCATCCAAACACAATTTTCATGCTTATACATAAGTACAGTTGAAAACTAATCTTACACGTAGTCATTTATTATTTTTAACACAATACTACTATTAGTCTATTATAAAATGATACGTTGAGCTTTTCTGACGTTGCTAGCTTTCCAATTCTTCAATGAAATATATGGTATTTCTTAGCACTATAATAATTTTATATTTATTATACAATAATTGTCAATAATGAAAAATTATATAATTTTTTTAATTTAGTCAATCAATATTCTAGTTGGCCAAAAATTCACTTTCCCAATCCTGTTTTATATAAATTATATGATACACAAAAAAATTATTGTACTTTTTAATGACCCAATTCTATGATTCCATTTAAAGAAATATTTTAACTAATATTTTACCGTATTGTGACTATGGCGGATGAAAAAGACTCCGATATCCAATACTAATATTTAGAGTTATATATTTGTTTATATATATTTACATAAAAACCTGGATAACTATTAAAATGAAAATTGACTTTTTTTTTATAATAGTTGAGGAAATTGTAGGTTTTGTTTTAGAAGCATTGGTATTTGTATATTTATAAAAATAGGTTTTTTTTATATAAAATATGTATATTTAATTAAAAGAGAAGAAATAATTAAGAAACCATATAAATCAAAGATAAATAAGTTACTGAATAAATTATTAAGCTTAATATTGGTTCTTGGATAAGTTCAAAATGGTAAATAATAAGTAATTTATAATTTTTTATAAAACATTAGAATGATACAAAATTTGATTGTATTGAATGCATGTCTTCAATAATCATATTTATTACATAAATTAGATTTTGAATTAATTAGTAACATATATATAATATTGATATTTATTCTCTCATACTTTACATCTTTTAATAGTTATATTTAATATATTAAAATGAGAGATTTGATATTCTTATAGAAAATAGATTGGTGGTGTCGTAATGGAGATGGTAATGTTCTTTGTGATTGAAGAACATGATTCCAATAGTAATACTTAATTCATGAGTTTGAAGGACATGACATGAATAATAAAATGCTTAATTCATGAGAATGAAGAAAATCAATTATATATGATTCAACAAATTGTAAAAATATTTTAATTTTAATGATGAAAATTATGCTTTTATCATTTTTAATCAATCAAAATAACCCTTAAGTTTATAATTAAGTAAAATTATAAATTTTATATGAAGTTAGAAATTAAATTATTCACGATGAGTATCTATTTTGATCTCATGTTTGAGTATTGTTTAATATATTTTACTTAACTTCAAGTTTAATTTCAAACTATTAGGAAAATCATGCTCGCACGGATCACATTTTGATGACTATGTTTTTACCATTTAGTATTTGAATATAATATATAAAATTAGAATAAAAATTAAAAAAATGAAACAAATTAAATATATACATAAAGTTGGTAGAAAGGTTACTATGTATACAATTGTGGATCGAGAATTATCACTATTTTATTATAATCCGTTAAATAATATAAATATCAAGATATTATTGGAAAAATATATAATTAATTATAGTTAGTTTTGTCCAATAAATTTTAATAAAACTATTAAACACATGGTTTAAAAAATACTTGTGATTTTTTTAGCGTTGATTGAGTTATAATTGTGTGTTCACACAATATTGATGTGTTATTTAGTGCCGCATGAGTAACGTGTATTTATAGCTTTATTTTCAAAATGTAATAAAATGTAAATAAGAAAATAGACATAATAGTTTATTATTTTTAAAAGACAATAAATCGATTTTTATGTTTTCTTTCAAATAAATAAAAAACAAATTTATTTTCCCAAATGTATTATATGGCCTTCCTAGGTATGAAATATAAATGTAATATCGTACGGACAATTGTATTTTTAAAATATAATTATAAAGTTGATAAGAAAACAAAATTAATTTACAAAAAAAATAAATTATTATATTTAAAAGAAAAAATATAAATTATTGTTTTATCATAATTGTTTTACACCAAAATAAATCAAATTTTCATATTATTTTTAAAATGTATATATTAAGAAATGACAAAATAGAAATGAAAAAATATAATAACCGTATGCTCAGACCGATTTTGAAATGATTATCCACACATTTATATGATATTGATGGTTACCCGTATTACATAATTGCTATCATATTACATATATTTATTTATTATCTCAAAAGATCATGTTGTGTATAAACAATCAACTTATTAGTTTTGTTTTACTATAAAAACTAATAAATAAGTATACTCAATATGTAGTTTAACAAAAATAAATTAAAGAACTAAGTTAAATATATATTTTCAAAAATAAAGTCAAAAATATATAATTGATTTAGTGCAGAATTTTTAAGAAGTCAGTTTGTTATTAGTTGTGTGTTTATCAAGGAAGTGTAAAACGCCCTCAAGAATTATTTTGAGATTTAATATCCCGGTTTCTGGAGAGAAGACAAGATGCGTGAAGACTTGTGAGTAAAGAAACCTAGGTCCCGTACCTATTTAAAGTACAAACCTATTTTGCAAATATTGCTCAAGTTTTAGTGATTCTATATTTTATTTCATAGTATTGTTTTGGTTTTAGGTTGTTAATTGTGAGCCTTATTATCACAATGTCAAAAGTAAATTTTGTAATATTAAAAAATGTAATCAATGATATATGTTCATTTTATGAAAATCAAATTGATTATTGATACAATTATTTTATAAACAAGAATAAGTTAGAAATATTTTATAAATGGATGAAATCTTGCCCCGCTTTTCTAAATATTTATAATTTCATAAAATTTAAATATCTAATGTGTTATATATTGTAACTTGTCAAATAAGAAAACATTTTTAAATATAATGCACAACTTGAAATATAAACTTAAAAGAGGAACTAAAAAAGTCTGATTTAAAAGGTCACAATCAATATCTTTTCATATATATTATGTTCAAATATTTATGATTAAGAATAAACAAGTCTAGGTTTTTCATCCAAACACAAATTTCATCCTTATACATAATACAGCTGAAAAGTAATCTTACACGTAGTCATTTATTATTTTTAACACACTACTATTGCTAGTCTATAATTAAATAATACGTTGAGCTTTCCGATGTTGTTAGCTTTTCAATTCTTCAATAAAATGTATGTTACTTCTAGCACTATAATAATTTTATATTTATTATACAATAATTGTCAATAATGATAATTTTATATAATTTTTTAATTTAGTCAATCTATTTCAACTTATAGTGTATTTCAATTAATGTAATTTGATTTTCAGAAAGGACTAGTTAGCCAAAAATTCACTTTCCCGATCCTTTTATATAAATTATATGATACACAAAAAATTATTATTTTTTAATACATTAACTGCTTATGATTCCATTTAATACACAAAATAATATTCGTGTAAAAATTTGCATAACGGCACGATGAGTGTCATTATTAGGGACAATAAATTAAATATAAATAAATATAATAATTTATTTCTGAATAGGAAGACTACATGTATCATAATAGTTATTATATTAGAAACACATTTATTTGAATAAGAGAAAATATATAAAAAGTTGTAATAATGATTATACTAAATTAGAAACATTAATTTACAAATCGATCTTGAAAATTTGAACAAACAGAAATCTTATCAAATCAAACATGCGATGAATTTGTTTATTAGTAATTTAGTAATTAAGACATGATAATATTTTAATCGGTTGAAATAATGTATTTTCCTTTGCATTCAAAATATCTTATGGAATTTGAACCGTTGAAATGTCAATAATTTATAAGAAATTTTTAGCGATTAAAATTAAAAAGTTAGAATGAATATTGAAAGATGGAAAGGAAAACAATGATTAATCGGAAATAGAAAAAATTGATATCAAACAACAAATATGAAGGAACCTGTAACATATTTATTTACCTTGGAAGTTTTGTTGCGTATATCGCAAAACTAAAAGATTTGTCGCTAATAAAGTGTTGGGAGTAAAGTGTCCCAGAAAAAAAAAACAAAAAAACCACAACTATATAAATTAGTAAAAGATAGAAGATAAAGAACATGGACAGAAGAAGAATAAATAACAAAGAAATAAAAAAGAGAAGAACAATGCTTTAAATAATGCTTTTTGCTTCAGATTTGGTTTTGCAACAATTCTTTGTCGAATTTTCTTTAGATATGTTTTGGCAATCTATTTTGTCTGAAAAATATAACACGCAAAATGATGAGGATGTGTTTAATAGAAAAGAAAACAACAATAAAAATGAAAAAAAAACAAATGGACTAGTGGAACAAACCTTTACAAAGAAATTATTGCCGTGAGAAGATGGAATGATGGTGGAAGATGATGGAATGATTTGGTAACACCAACTTTAAAAATATTAGGGAAGATGTATTATCATTAAAAATATTATAGGAAGATGTATTTCGGTGTTTTTGAATGGTGACTTTTCCTCTTCTCTATGCATGTGAACTTAGGTCGTTAATTAGGTTAAATGTAGCCGTCATAGTAGTGTGAATTTAGATTGTGTTAATTAGGTTAAATGTAGTCGCATAGTATTTAGGTTATGTTAATTATGTTAAATGTAGCCGTAATACTATAAGTTAGGGTTATGCAATTATCGTTAGATTTTAATAATAAAATTAAAATGATTTAAAAAATCTTGTGTTGACACATGTTTACATTAATTGCCAAATCAATATGGTGTTAGTATTGATTAAAAACCACATTTGTCCATGGAATAAGAAAAATTAGTACTTGTGTCAAGGTTATTAGTGGAATATCCGTACTTTGATTTTTATATATTTATAATGGGTAGATTGTATTTTAAAAAAACATTAATTTTGGCACCTAAATAAATAACTCTTGCATTGATGTACCGTAGTGTATTTCAAACGCTTTTATTTTGCATTGAAACTATGCAAACTTTTCTCCTTTCAATAGAGAAACATAATCTATTCATCTATTATTTAGTTGGAACAAGTCAATCACTCTATTCATCTCTTCTGTCTCTTCAATCATTATATTCCTCTATTCGCTAATCTTTCTCATTCTAGAAGTCCGATAAATTATCATAGCAACTAAAAAATTCATCTCCATTGACATCTTTTCATAAGCCCAATCTCCTCATTCTTTCTTCTCCTCTTTGCCACTATTCACGATTCTTTCCCATTTTTTCGTCAATAAACTAGATCCCTTCAACAATCCAAGATCACACGGCGAGTCATCATTTTCACTTCATAATGGTATCCTTCGAAGCAAACCCATTGTAGTTCATTGTGGTTTCATAGATCTAGACATAAACCTATGCTAGATCTAAATTGTAGAACATTTTTCATCGAGGAGACAGAGGAAAAAAAGGCTCCAACTTCAAGTCTCATGGAGAAGGTGTTCACTTTGCCATGGAGCTCCATTCATGGCCAAGATTCTACCTCCAATCCAACAATCTAGTAACACCTTTCTTCCATTTCCAGAAAATTCATCAAATTTCAAATGCGAATTCTCCTTCAATACAATATCTATGAAGACGAAGTTAATATACCAAATCGAAAAGATTTTCGTATGCTTTTCAAAAAGTCCGGAGTTACCTCAATCGGAGTTGTGAGCTGGGAGATATGGTAGGTTTTGTGGGAGCTGCAATTGCAGTGCGAAAATGACTTTCCAAAACAAAGAAGATGATGTTTCCTCCTCTCTTTCTGCTTTAAAAAATCTGATTTTCTTCCACTAACTCCCACCAACTTAAGATTCCATGCAACATATGTTTAATGGCTATAATGTCCTCTAACCATGCCAAAATTACTAGTTTGCCATTCGGTTGATTTAAAATTACTACTTTCTTAATTCCAACTAATCCTAATTATTCTCATACTTTAGTAATATAAATATAGGGATGTTACATAATTGGCAAAATTTTATTTTTTAAATATAATTTTATTTTTATTATACAAAATTTTTTGTTGTTGTTTATTTGAGTTTTATTTTAAAATATATATAATATATTAACTATAATTAAAAATATTAATAAAATATAATAAACGATATGAATATTTTAATATAAAATAATTATTAGTATTTTTTATGACAAAACGTTAGTAGGTAAACTGAAAATGTTATAAATATTATACATTTATAAGACAACATGACACAAATATGATATAAAATACATAAATTTTAATAAATCGTTTATTATTTTTAAATTTCTACAATTATTTATTATCATTTTATTTAATTAATATATATATAGGAGGGATCAAATTACACCAAGAGTTACACCATGAGTTACACTCGCTCAAAACGTTACTTGGGATTAATATGTTTTAAAATCACCATTGGATTGAAACATACTATATGTAGATCATTCCTATAAAGTTTGAGATCGATCTATATGATTTACTATGTCAATGAACTACATCAAAATTAACGTTATATGAAAGTTCATTTTGACATTAATTTTAGGATATCTTGATCATATAGTAAACCATTATAGATTAATCAAACTTTATAGGTATAATCAAACTTGAGCGAGTGTTTTATCACTATGTCAAAAGTAAATTTTGTATATTTAAAAAATGTAATCAATGATATTCATGCATTTTATGAAAAAAATTGATTATTGATACAATTATTTTTATAAACAAGAATAAGTTAGAAATATTTTTATAAATGGATGAAATCTTTCCCCGCTTTTCTAAATATTTATGCGAATTTTCTTAAAATTTAAATATCTAATGTTATATATTGTAACTTGTCAAATAAGAAAACATTTTAAATATAATGCACAACTTGAAATATAAACTTTAAAAGAGGAACTAAAAAAAGTCGGATTTAAAAGGTCACAATCAATATCTTTTCATATATATTATGTTCCAATATTTATAGATTAAGAATAAACAAGTCTAGGTTTTTCATCCAAACACAAATTTCATCCTTATACATAAGTACAATTGAAAAGTAATCTTACACGTAGTCATTTATTATTTTAACACACACTACTATTGCTAGTCTATAATTAAATAATACGTTGAGCTTTTCCGATGTTGTTAGCTTTTCAATTCTTCAATAAAATGTATGTTACTTCTAAGCACTATAATAATTTTATATTTATTATACAATAATTGTCAATAATGATAATTTTATATAATTTTTTAATTTAGTCAATCTATTTCAATCCAGATAGTGTATTTCAATTAATGTAATTTGATTTTTCGGAGAAAGGACTAGTTAGCCAAAAATTCACTTTCCGATCCTGTTTATATAAATTATATGATACACAAAAATTATTGTATTTTTAATACACCATCTTATGATTCCATTTAATACACAAAATAATATTCGTGTAAAAAATTTGCATAACGTATGATGAGTGTCATTATTAAGGACAACAAATTAAATATAAATAAATATAATAATTTATTTCTGGAATATAGGAAGACTACATGTATCATAATAGTTATTATATTAGAAACACATTTATTTGGAATAAAGAAAACAATATATAAAAAGTTGTAATAATGATTATACTAAATTAGAAACATTAATTTACAAATCGATCTTGAAAATTTGAACAAATCTGTAAATCTGCTATCAAATCAAACATGCGATGAATTTGTTTATTAGTAATTTAGTAATTAAGACATGATAATATTTTAATCGGTTGAAATAATGTATTTTCCTTTGCATTCAAAATGTCTTATGGAATTTGAACCGGTTGAAAATGTCAATAATTTATAAGAAATTTTTAGCAGATTAAAATTAAAAAAAAAGTTAGAATGAATATTGAAAGATGGAAAAGGAAAATAATGATTAATCGGAAAATAGAAAAAAAAATTGATATCAAACAACAAATATGAAGGAACCCGTAATATATTTATTTACCTTGAAGCCTTTGTTGCATATCGCAAAACTAAAAGATTTGTCGCTAATAAAGTGTTGGGAGTAAAGTGTCCTGTATAAAAAAAACAAAAAACAACCACAACTATATAAATTAGTAAAAGATAGAAGATAAAGAACATGGACAGAACAAGAATAAATAACAAAGAAATAAAAAAGAGAAGAACAATGCTTTAAATAATGCTTTTTGCTTCAGATTTGGTTTTGCAACAATTCTTTGTCGAATTTTCTTTAGATATGTTTTGGCAATCTATTTTTGTCTGAAAAATATAACACGCAAAAATGATGAGGATGTGTTTAATAGAAAAGAAAACAACAATAAAATGAAAAAAAACAAATGGACTAGTGGAACAAACCTTTACAAAGAATTTATTGCCGAGAAGATGGAATGATGGTGGAAGACAGATGGAATGATTTGGTAACACCAACTTTAAAAATATTAGGGGAAGATGTATTATCATTAAAAATATTATAGGAAGATGTATTTGTGGTGTTTTGAATGGTGACTTTTCCTCTTTCTATGCATGTGAACTTAGGTCGTGTTAATTAGGTTAAATGTAGCCGCATAGTAGTGTGAATTTAGATTGTGTTAATTAGGTTAAATGTAGTCGCATAGTATTTAGGTTATGTTAATTATGTTAAATGTAGCCGTAATACTATAAGTTAGGGTTAATGCAATTATCGTTAGATTTTTAATAATTTAAAATTCAAATGATTTTAAAAAATCTTGTGTTGACACATAAGTTTACATTAATTGCCAAATCAATATGGTGTTAGTATTGATTAAAAAACCACATTTGTCCATGGAATAAGAAAAATTAGTACTTGGTGTCAGAAGGTTATTAGTGGAATATCCAGGTACTTTGATTTTTATATATTTATAATGGGTAGATTGTATTTTAAAAAAAACATTAATTTTGGTCTAAATAAATAACTCTTGCATTGGATGTACCGAGTGTATTTCAAACGCTTTTATTTTGCATTGAAACTATGCAAACCTTTCTCCTTTCAATAGGGAAACATAATCTATTCATCTATTATTTAGTTGGAACAAGTCAATCACTCTATTCATCTCTTCTGTCTCTTCAATCATTATATTCCCTCTATTCTGCTCAATCTTTCTCATTCTGAGAAGTCTGATAAATTATCATAGCAAACTAAAAAAATTCATCTCCATTGACATCTTTTCATAAGCCCAATCTCCTCATTCTTTTTCTTCTCCTCTTTGCCACTATTCACGATTCTTCTCCCATTTTTCGTCAATAAACTAGATCCCTTCAACAATCCAAGATCACACGGCGAGTCATCATTTTTCACTTCATAATGGTATCCTTCAGAAGCAAACCCATTGTAGTTCATCGTGGTTTCATAGATCTAGACATAACCCTATGCGAGATCTAAATTGTAGAACATTTTTCATCGTAGGAGACAGAGGAAAAAAAGGCTCCAACTTCAAGTCTGGCGGAGAAGGTGTTCACTTTGCCATGGAGCTCCATTCATGGCCAAGATTCTACCTCCAATCCAACAATCTAGTAACACCCTTTCTTCCATTTCCAGCAAAATTCATCAAATTTCAAACGCGAATTTCTCCTTCAATACAATATCTATGAAGACGAGTTAATATACCAAATCGAAAAGATTTTCGTGATGCTTTTCAAAAGTCCGGAGTTACCTCAATCGGAGTTGTGAGTGGAGATATGGTAGGTTTTGTGAGCTGCAATTGCGAAATGACTTTCCAAAACAAAGAAGATGATGTTTCCTCCTTCGCTTTAAAAATCTGATTTTCTTCCACTAACTCCCACCAACTTAAGATTCCATGCAACATATGTTTAATGGCTATAATGTCCTCTAACCATGCCAAAATTACTAGTTTGCCATTCGGTTGATTTAAAATTACTACTTTCTTAATTCCAACTAATCCTAATTATTCTCATACTTTAGTAATATAAATATAGGATGTTATATAATTGGCAAAATTTTATTTTTAAATATAATTTTATTTTTATTATACAAAATTTTTGTTGTTGTTTATTTGAGTTTTTATTTTAAAAATATATATAATATATTAACTATAATTAAAAATATTAATAAAATATAATAAACGATATGAATATTTTAATATAAAATAATTATTAGTATTTTTATGACAAAACGTTAGTAGGTAAACTGAAAATGTTATAAATATTATACATTTATAAGACAACATGACACAAATATGATATAAAATACATAAATTTTAATAAATCGTTTCATTATTTTTAAATTTCTACAATTATTTATTATCATTTTATTTAATTAATATATATATAGGAGGGATCAAATTACACCAAGAGTTACACCATGAGTTACACTCTCAAAACGTTACTTGGGATTAATATGTTTTAAAATCGACCATTGATTGAAACATACTATATAGATCATTCCTATAAAGTTTGAGATCGATCTATAATGATTTACTATGTCAATGAACTACATCAAAATTAACGTTATATGAAAGTTCATTTTGACATTAATTTTAGGATATCTTGATCATATAGTAAACCATTATAGATTAATCAAACTTTATAGGTATAATCAAACTTTGAGCTTAGTGTTTTATCACTATGTCAAAAGTAAATTTTGTATATTTAAAAAAATGTAATCAATGATATCTGTGCATTTTATGGAAAAAAAATTGATTATTGATACAATTATTTTTATAAACAAGAATAAGTTAGAAATATTTTTATAAATGGATGAAATCTTTCCCCGCTTTTCTAAATATTTATGCGAATTTTCTTAAAATTTAAATATCTAATGTGTTATATATTGTAACTTGTCAAATAAGAAAACATTTTAAATATAATGCACAACTTGAAATATAAACTTTAAAAGAGGAACTAAAAAAAGTCGGATTTAAAAGGTCACAATCAATATCTTTTCATATATATTATGTTCCAATATTTACAGATTAAGAATAAACAAGTCTAGGTTTTTCATCCAAACACAAATTTCATCCTTATACATAAGTACAGCTGAAAAGTAATCTTACACGTAGTCATTTATTATTTTTAACACACACTACTATTGCTAGTCTATAATTAAATAATACGTTGAGCTTTTCTGATGTTGTTAGCTTTTCAATTCTTCAATAAAATGTATGTTACTTCTAAGCACTATAATAATTTTATATTTATTATACAATAATTGTCAATAATGATAATTTTATATAATTTTTTTAATTTAGTCAATCTATTTCAATCCAGATAGTGTATTTCAATTAATGTAATTTGATTTTCGAGAAAGGACTAGTTAGCCAAAAATTCACTTTCCCGATCCTGTTTTATATAAATTATATGATACACAAAAAAATTATTGTATTTTTTAATACACCACTGCTTATGATTCCATTTAATACACAAAATAATATTCGTGTAAAAAATTTGCATAACGGTACGATGAGTGTCATTATTAAGGGACAACAAATTAAATATAAATAAATATAATAATTTATTTCGAATATAGGAAGACTACATGTATCATAATAGTTATTATATTAGAAACACATTTATTTGGAATAAAGAAAACAATATATAAAAAGTTGTAATAATGATTATACTAAATTAGAAACATTAATTTACAAATCGATCTTGAAAATTTGAACAAATCAGAATCATATCAAATCAAACATGATGAATTTGTTTATTAGTAATTTAGTAATTAAGACATGATAATATTTTAATCGGTTGAAATAATGTATTTTCCTTTGCATTCAAAATGTCTTATGGAATTTGAACCGTTGAAAATGTCAATAATTTATAAGAAATTTTTAGCAGATTAAAATTAAAAAAAAGTTAGAATGAATATTGAAAGATGGAAAAGGAAAACAATGATTAATCGGAAAATAGAAAAAAAAATTGATATCAAACAACAAATATGAAGGAACCTGTAATATATTTATTTACCTTGAAGCCTTTGTTGCGTATATCGCAAAACTAAAAGATTTGTCGCTAATAAAGTGTTGGGAGTAAAGTGTCCCATAAAAACAAAAACAACCACAACTATATAAATTAGTAAAAGATAGAAGATAAAGAACATGGATGTAAGAAGAATAAATAACAAAGAAATAAAAAGAGAAGAACAATGCTTTAAATAATGCTTTTTGCTTCAGATTTGGTTTTGCAACAATTCTTTGTCGAATTTTCTTTAGATATGTTTTGGCAATCTATTTTTGTCTGAAAAATATAACACGCAAAAATGATGAGGATGTGTTTAATAGAAAAGAAAAACAACAAAAAAATGAAAAAACAAATGGACTAGTGGAACAAACCTTTACAAAGAATTTATTGCAGAGAAGATGGAATGATGGTGGAAGATGATGGAATGATTTGGTAACACCAACTTTAAAAATATTAGGGAAGATGTATTATCATTAAAATATTATAGGAAGATGTATTTCGTGGTGTTTTGAATGGTGACTTTTCCTCTTCTCTATGCATGTGAACTTAGGTCGTGTTAATTAGGTTAAATGTAGCCGCCATAGTAGTGTGAATTTAGATTGTGTTAATTAGGTTAAATGTAGTCGTAGTATTTAGGTTATGTTAATTATGTTAAATGTAGCCGTAATACTATAAGTTAGGGTTAAGTGCAATTATCGTTAGATTTTTAATAATTTAAAATTCAAATGATTTTAAAAAATCTTGTGTTGACACATATGTTTACATTAATTGCCAAATCAATATGGTGTTAGTATTGATTAAAAACCACATTTGTCCATGGAATAAGAAAATTAGTACTTGGTGTCAAGGTTATTAGTGGAATATCCGTACTTTGATTTTTATATATTTATAATGGGTAGATTGTATTTTAAAAAACATTAATTTTAAGTCTAAATAAATAACTCTTGCATTGGATGTACCGTAGTGTATTTCAAACGCTTTTATTTTGCATTGAAACTATGCAAACCTTTTCTCCTTTCAATAGAGAAACATAATCTATTCATCTATTATTTAGTTGGAACAAGTCAATCACTCTATTCATCTCTCTGTCTCTTCAATCATTATATTCCTCTATTCTCGCTCAATCTTTCTCATTCGAGAAGTCCGATAAATTATCATAGCAAACTAAAAAATTCATCTCCATTGACATCTTTTCATAAGCCCAATCTCCTCATTCTTTTCTTCCTCTTTGCCACTATTCACGATTCTTCTCCCATTTTTCGTCAATAAACTAGATCCCTTCAACAATCCAAGATCACACGGCGAGTCATCATTTTCACTTCATAATGGTATCCTTCAAGCAAACCCATTGTAGTTCATTGTGGTTTCATAGATCTAGACATAACCCTATGCGAGATCTAAATTGTAGAACATTTTTCATCAGAGACAGAGGGAAAAAGGCTCCAACTTCAAGTCCATGGAGAAGGTGTTCACTTTGCCATGGAGCTCCATTCATGGCCAAGATTCTACCTCCAATCCAACAATCTAGTAACACCCTTTCTTCCATTTCCAAAGAAAATTCATCAAATTTCAAACGCGAATTTCTCCTTCAATACAATATCTATGAACGAGTTAATATACCAAATCGAAAAGATTTGCTTTTCAAAAGTCCGGAGTTACCTCAATCGGAGTTGTGAGTGGGAGATAGTAGGTTTTGTGGGAGTTGCATTGCAAAAGCGAAAATGACTTTCCAAAACAAAGAAGATGATGTTTTCCTCTCTTCTCGCTTTAAAAATCTGATTTTCTTCCACTAACTCCCACCAACTTAAGATTCCATGCAACATATGTTTAATGGCTATAATGTCCTCTAACCATGCCAAAATTACTAGTTTGCCATTCGGTTGATTTAAAATTACTACTTTCTTAATTCCAACTAATCCTAATTATTCTCATACTTTAGTAATATAAATATAGGGATGTTACATAATTGGCAAAATTTTATTTTTTAAATATAATTTTATTTTTATTATACAAAATTTTGTTGTTGTTTATTTGAGTTTTTATTTTTAAAAATATATATAATATATTAACTATAATTAAAAATATTAATAAAATATAATAAACGATATGAATATTTTAATATAAAATAATTATTAGTATTTTTTTTATGACAAAACGTTAGTAGGTAAACTGAAAAATGTTATAAATATTATACATTTATAAGATAACATGACACAAATATGATATAAAAATACATAAATTTTTAATAAATCGTTTTCATTATTTTTAAATTTCTACAATTATTTATTATCATTTTATTTAATTAATATATATATAGGAGGGATCAAATTACACCCGAAGAGTTACACCATGAGTTACACAAGCTCAAAAACGTTACTTGGGATTAATATGTTTTAAAATCGACCATTGGATTGAAACATACTATATGTAGATCATTCCTATAAAGTTTGAGACTGATCTATAATGGTTTACTATGTCAATGAACTACATCAAAATTAACGTTATATGAAAGTTCATTTTGACATTAATTTTAGGATATCTTGATCATATAGTAAACCATTATAGATTAATCTGAAACTTTATAGGTATAATCAAACTTTGAGCGAGTGTTTTATCACTATGTCAAAAGTAAATTTTGTATATTTAAAAAAATGTAATCAATGATATCTGTGCATTTTATGAAAAAAAAATTGATTATTGATACAATTATTTTTATAAACAAGAATAAGTTAGAAATATTTTTATAAATGGATGAAATCTTTCCCCGCTTTTCTAAATATTTATGCGAATTTTCTTAAAATTTAAATATCTAATGTGTTATATATTGTAACTTGTCAAATAAGAAAACATTTTAAATATAATGCACAACTTGAAATATAAACTTTAAAAGAGGAACTAAAAAAAGTCGGATTTAAAAGGTCACAATCAATATCTTTTCATATATATTATGTTCCAATATTTACAGATTAAGAATAAACAAGTCTAGGTTTTTCATCCAAACACAAATTTCATCCTTATACATAAGTACAGCTGAAAAGTAATCTTACACGTAGTCATTTATTATTTTTAACACACACTACTATTGCTAGTCTATAATTAAATAATACGTTGAGCTTTTCTGATGTTGTTAGCTTTTCAATTCTTCAATAAAATGTATGTTACTTCTAAGCACTATAATAATTTTATATTTATTATACAATAATTGTCAATAATGATAATTTTATATAATTTTTTTAATTTAGTCAATCTATTTCAATCCAGATAGTGTATTTCAATTAATGTAATTTGATTTTTCAGAAAGGACTAGTTAGCCAAAAATTCACTTTCCCGATCCTGTTTTATATAAATTATATGATACACAAAAAAATTATTGTATTTTTTAATACACCACTGCTTATGATTCCATTTAATACACAAAATAATATTCGTGTAAAAAATTTGCATAACGGTACGATGAGTGTCATTATTAAGGGACAACAAATTAAATATAAATAAATATAATAATTTATTTCTGGAATATAGGAAGACTACATGTATCATAATAGTTATTATATTAGAAACACATTTATTTGGAATAAAGAAAACAATATATAAAAAGTTGTAATAATGATTATACTAAATTAGAAACATTAATTTACAAATCGATCTTGAAAATTTGAACAAATCAGAATCGCTATCAAATCAAACATGTATGAATTTGTTTATTAGTAATTTAGTAATTAAGACATGATAATATTTTAATCGGTTGAAATAATGTATTTTCCTTTGCATTCAAAATGTCTTATGGAATTTGAACCGGTTGAAAATGTCAATAATTTATAAGAAATTTTTAGCAGATTAAAATTAAAAAAAGAATGAATATTGAAAGATGGAAAAGGAAAACAATGATTAATCGGAAAATAGAAAAAAATTGATATCAAACAACAAATATGAAGGAACCCGTAATATATTTATTTACCTTGAAGCCTTTGTTGCAGATATCGCAAAACTAAAAGATTTGTCGCTAATAAAGTGTTGGGAGTAAAGTGTCCTGTATAAAAAACAAAAACAACCACAACTATATAAATTAGTAAAAGATAGAAGATAAAGAACATGGATGTAAGAAGAATAAATAACAAAGAAATAAAAAAGAGAAGAACAATGCTTTAAATAATGCTTTTTGCTTCAGATTTGGTTTTGCAACAATTCTTTGTCGAATTTTCTTTAGATATGTTTTGGCAATCTATTTTTGTCTGAAAAATATAACACGCAAAAATGATGAGGATGTGTTTAATAGAAAAGAAAAACAACAATAAAAATGAAAAAAAAAACAAATGGACTAGTGGAACAAACCTTTACAAAGAATTTATTGCCAGGAGAAGATGGAATGATGGTGGAAGATAGATGGAATGATTTGGTAACACCAACTTTAAAAATATTAGGGGAAGATGTATTATCATTAAAAATATTATAGGAAGATGTATTTCGTGGTGTTTTGAATGGTGACTTTTCTCTCTATGCATGTGAACTTAGTCGTGTTAATTAGGTTAAATGTAGCCATAGTAGTGTGAATTTAGATTGTGTTAATTAGGTTAAATGTAGTCGCCATAGTATTTAGGTTATGTTAATTATGTTAAATGTAGCCGTAATACTATAAGTTAGGTTATGCAATTATCGTTAGATTTTAATAATTTAAAATTCAAATGATTTTAAAAAATCTTGTGTTGACACATAAGTGACATTAATTGCCAAATCAATATGGTGTTAGTATTGATTAAAACCACATTTGTCCATGGAATAAGAAAATTAGTACTTGGTGTCGAAGGTTATTAGTGGAATATCCAGTACTTTGATTTTTATATATTTATAATGGGTAGATTGTATTTTAAAAAACATTAATTTTGGCGTCTAAATAAATAACTCTTGCATTGATGTACCGTAGTGTATTTCAAACGCTTTTATTTTGCATTGAAACTATGCAAACCTTTTCTCCTTTCAATAGGGAAACATAATCTATTCATCTATTATTTAGTTGGAACAAGTCAATCACTCTATTCATCTCTTCTGTCTCTTCAATCATTATATTCCCTCTATTCTGCTCAATCTTTCTCATTCTGAGAAGTCTGATAAATTATCATAGCAAACTAAAAAAATTCATCTCCATTGACATCTTTTCATAAGCCCAATCTCCTCATTCTTTTTCTTCTCCTCTTTGCCACTATTCACGATTCTTCTCCCATTTTCGTCAATAAACTAGATCCCTTCAACAATCCAAGATCACACGGCGAGTCATCATTTTTCACTTCATAATGGTATCCTTCAGAAGCAAACCCATTGTAGTTCATTGTGGTTTCATAGATCTAGACATAACCCTATGCGAGATCTAAATTGTAGAACATTTTTCATCGTAGGAGACAGAGGAAAAAAAGGCTCCAACTTCAAGTCTGGCGGAGAAGGTGTTCACTTTGCCATGGAGCTCCATTCATGGCCAAGATTCTACCTCCAATCCAACAATATAGTAACACCCTTTCTTCCATTTCCAGCAAAATTCATCAAATTTCAAACGCGAATTTCTCCTTCAATACAATATCTATGAAGACGAGTTAATATACCAAATCGAAAAGATTTTCGATGCTTTTCAAAAGTCCGGAGTTACCTCAATCGGAGTTGTGAGTCGAGATGGTAGGTTTTGGGAGTCAGAATTGCAGTAAATGACTTTCCAAAACAAAGAAGATGATGTTTCCTCCTCTCTTTCTGCTTTAAAAAATCTGATTTTCTTCCACTAACTCCCACCAACTTAAGATTCCATGCAACATATGTTTAATGGCTATAATGTCCTCTAACCATGCCAAAATTACTAGTTTGCCATTCGGTTGATTTAAAATTACTACTTTCTTAATTCCAACTAATCCTAATTATTCTCATACTTTAGTAATATAAATATAGGGATGTTACATAATTGGCAAAATTTTATTTTTTAAATATAATTTTATTTTTATTATACAAAATTTTTTGTTGTTGTTTATTTGAGTTTTTATTTTTAAAAATATATATAATATATTAACTATAATTAAAAATATTAATAAAATATAATAAACGATATGAATATTTTAATATAAAATAATTATTAGTATTTTTTTTATGACAAAACGTTAGTAGGTAAACCTAAAATGTTATAAATATTATACATTTATAAGATAACATGACACAAATATGATATAAAAATACATAAATTTTTAATAAATCGTTTTCATTATTTTTAAATTTCTACAATTATTTATTATCATTTTATTTAATTAATATATATATAGGAGGGATCAAATTACACCCGAAGAGTTACACCATGAGTTACACTCGCTCAAAAACGTTACTTGGGATTAATATGTTTTAAAATCGACCATTGGATTGAAACATACTATATAGATCATTCCTATAAAGTTTGAGACCGATCTATAATGATTTACTATGTCAATGAACTACATCAAAATTAACGTTATATGAAAGTTCATTTTGACATTAATTTTAGGATATCTTGATCATATAGTAAACCATTATAGATTAATCTGAAACTTTATAGGTATAATCTGAAACTTTGAGCGACTGTTTTATCACTATGTCAAAAGTAAATTTTGTATATTTAAAAATAATGTAATCAATGATATCTGTGCATTTTATGAAAAAATTGATTATTGATACAATTATTTTTATAAACAAGAATAAGTTAGAAATATTTTTATAAATGGATGAAATCTTGCCCCGCTTTTCTAAATATTTATGCGAATTTTCTTAAAATTTAAATATCTAATGTGTTATATATTGTAACTTGTCAAATAAGAAAACATTTTAAATATAATGGACACCTTGAAATATAAACTTTAAAAGAGGAACTAAAAAAAGTCAGATTTAAAAGGTCACAATCAATATCTTTTCATATATATTATGTTCATAAACTTACCGATGAAGAATAAACAAGTCTAGGTTTTTCATCCAAACACAATTTTCATGCTTATACATAAGTACAGTTGAAAACTAATCTTACACGTAGTCATTTATTATTTTTAACACACACTACTATTGCTAGTCTATAATAAAATAATACGTTGAGCTTTTCTGAGGTTGCTAGCTTTCCAATTCTTCAATGAAATATATGTGAATTGTTAGCACTATAATAATTTTATATTTATTATACAATAATTGTCAATAATGATAATTTTATATAATTTTTTTAATTTAGTCAATCTATTTCAATCCAGATAGTGTATTTCAATTAATGTAATTTGATTTTTCAGAGAAAGGACTAGTTAGCCAAAAATTCACTTTCCCGATCCTGTTTTATATAAATTATATGATACACAAAAAAAAAAATTATTGTATTTTTTAATGCACCACTGCTTATGATTCCATTTAATAAGCAAAATAATATTTGTGTACACCTTATTTTTATTCGAAATAACAACAATAATAAAATTATTCAGGGGCACCAAAGTAACTATAAATTAATATAATAAATTATTTTATGAAATATAAAAAAGACAATAATAAACTTTATGAATAATAAGAATAAAAAATTTGCATAACGGTAGGATGAGTGTCATTATTAAGGAGCAACAATTTAAATATAAATTAATATAATAATTTATTTCTGGAATATAGGAATCCGACATGTATCATAATACTTATTATATTAGAAACACATTTATTTGGAATAAAGAAAACAATATATAAAAAGTTGAAATAATGATTATACTAAATTAGAAACATTAATTTGGAAATCGATCTTGTAAATTTGAACAAATCTGTAAATCTGCTATCAAATCAAACATGTATGAATTTGTTTATTAGAAATTTAGTAATTAAGGCATGATAATATTTTAATCTGTTGAAATAATGTATTTTCCTTTGCATTCAAAATGTCTTATAGAATTTGAACCGGTTGAAAATGTCAATAATTTATAAGAAATTTTTAGCAGATTAAAATAAAAAAAAGTTAGAATGAATATTGAAAGATGGAAAAGGAAAATAATGATTAATCGGAAAATAGAAAAACAAATTGATATCAAACAACAAATATGAAGGAACCTGTAACATATTTATTTACCTTGAAGCCTTTTGTTGTAGATATCGCAAAACTAAAAGATTTGTCGCTAATAAAGTGTTGGGAGTAAAGTGTCCTGTATAAAACAAAAACAACCACAACTATGTATAAAAAAACCAAAAAAACAACCACAACTATGTATAAAAAAAACAAAAAAACAACCACAACTATATAAATTAGTAAAAGATAGAAGATAAAGAACATGGACAGAAGAAGAATAAATAACAAAGAAATAAATAAAAAAAGAACAATGCTTTAAATAATGCTTTTTACTTCAGATTCGGTTTTGCAACAATTCTTTGTCGAATTTTCTTTAGATATGGTATGGCAATCTATTTTTGTCTGAAAAATATAACACGCAAAAATGATGAGGATGTGTTTAATAGAAAAGAATAACAACAATTAAAATGAAAAAAAAAAACAAATGGACTAGTGGAACAAACCTTTACAAAGAATTTATTGACAGGAGAAGATGGAATGATGGTGGAAGACAGATGGAATGATTTGGTAACTCCGACTTTAAAAATATCTTTAAAAATATTTGGGGAAGATGTATTATCATTAAAAATATTATAGGGAGATGTATTTCGTGGTGTTTTTGAATGGTGACTTTTCCTCTTCTCTATGCATGTGAACTTAGGTCGTGTTAATTAGGTTAAATGTAGCTGTCATAGTAGTGTGAATTTAGATTGTGTTAATTAGGTTAAATGTAGTCGCGTAATACTATAAGTTAGGTTATGCAATTATCGTTATATTTTTAATAATTAAAATTCAAATGATTTTTAAAAATCTTGTGTTGACACATAAGTTTACATTAATTGCCAAATCAATATGGTGTTAGTATTGATTAAAAACCACATTTGTCCATGGAATAAGAAAAATTAGTATTTGGTGTCAAGGTTATTAGTGGAATATCCAGTACTTTGATTTTTATATATTTATAATGGGTAGATTGTAATTTAAAAACATTAATTTGGAAGTCTAAATAATAACTCTTGCATTGATGTACCGTAGTGTATTTCAAACGCTTTATTTTGCATTGAAACTATGCAAACCCTTTCTCCTTTCAATGGAGAAACATAATCTATTCATCTATTATTTAGTTGGAACAAGTCAATCACTCTATTCATCTCTTCTGTCTCTTCAATCATTATATTCCCTCTGTTCTGCTAAATCTTTTTCATTTTGAGAAGTCTGATAAATTATCATAGCAAACTAAAAAAATTCATCTCCATTGACATCTTTTGATAAGCCCCATCTCCTCATTCTTTTTCTTCTCCTCTTTGCCACTATTCACGATTCCTCTCACATTTTTCGTCAATAAACTAGATCCCTTCAACAATCCAAGATCACACGGCGAGTCATCATTTTTCACTT
Source organism: Vicia sativa (assembly GCA_021764765.1). Classification (NCBI taxonomy): domain Eukaryota; kingdom Viridiplantae; phylum Streptophyta; class Magnoliopsida; order Fabales; family Fabaceae; genus Vicia; species Vicia sativa. Next base: position 14,361,376 of record CM038797.1, read on the forward strand.
CATAATGGTATCCTTCCGAAGCAAACCCATTGTAGGTCGTTGTGGTTTCATAGATCTGGACATAACTCGATGCGACATCCTAATTGTAGAACATTTTCATCGAGGAGACAGAGGAAAAAAAGGCTCCCACCAACTTAAGAGAAGATGATGTTTCCTCCTCTCTTTCTGCTTTAAAAAATATGATTTTCTTCCACTAACCCCCACCAACTTAAGATTCCATGCAACTTATGTTTAATGGCTATAATATCCTCTAACCATGCCAAAATTACTAGTTTGCCATTCAGTTGATTTAAAATTACTTCTTTCTTAATTCCAACTAATACTAATTATTCTCCTACTTTAGTAATATAAATATAGGGATGTTATATAATTGGCAAAACTTTATTTTTATTATACAAAAACTTTTGTGGTTGTTTATTTGAGTTTTTATTTTTAAAAATATATATAATATATTAATAATAATTAAAAATATTATTAAAATATAATAAATGATATGAATATTTTAATATAAAAAAATTATAAGTATTTTTTTATGACAAAACGTTAGTAGGTAAACTGAAAAGTGTTATAAATATTATAAATTTATAAGAGAACATGACACATATATGATATAAAAATACATAAATATTTAATTAAATGTTTTCATTCTTTTTAAATTTCTACAATTATTTATGATCATTTTATTTAATTAATATATATAAAAAGTTTTATCACCATGTCAAAAGTAAATTTTGTATCTTAAAAAAAATGTAATTAATGATATCTGTGCATTTTATGAAAAACAAGTTGATTATTGATACAATTATTTTTATAAACAAGAATAAGTTAGAAATATTTTTATAAATGGATAAAATCTTGCCCCGCTTTTCAAAACCTTGAGTTCGTGAAGGGCGGACACGCGGGCATTGCATATTTTATGAACGAGAAAAAATCAACGGTTGATTTAATTAAATTAATATTTATATTTACTATTTATATGACAATAATATTTTAAGACATTTTTTCATATTTAATTAATATTTATATCGACATTGCGGATAAGTAACCTCACATATAGATGACTTTTAATTATAATTTTTCTAGTCAAATATATGTTAGAAGTGAATATAAGTTTTCAAAAAATCTGATGAAATTTGAAGTGAATATAAGTTTTCAGAAAATCTGGTGAAATTTGAAGTGAATATAAGTCTTCTAAAATCTCATGAAATTTCAAGTGAAAATAAGTCTTCGTAAAATCTGATGAAATTTGAAGTGAATATAAGTCTTCGTAGAATCATGAAATATGAATTGAATATAAGTCTTCGTAAAATCTTGTGAAACTTGAAGTGAATATAAGTCTTCTCAAAATTAGATGAAATTTGAAGTGAATATAAGTCTTCAAAAACTGTAAATATTGTTGAGTATAAGTCTTCGTAAACTGATGAAATTTGAAGTGAATATAAGTCTTCTAAAATCGATGAAATTTGAAGTGAATACAAGTGTTCAAAATCTTATGAAATTTGAAGTGAATATAAGTCTTCGTAAACTGATGAAATTTGAATTGAATATAAGAGTTCGTAAAATCTTGTGAAACTTGAATGAATATAAGTCTTCGTAAAATTAGATTAAATTTGAAGTAAATATAAGTCTCGTAAAACCGTTAAAATCGAAGTGAATACAAGTCTTCGTGAAATTTGATGAAACTTGAAGTGAATATAAGTCTTCGTAAAATCATGAAATTTGAAGTGAATATAAGTCTTCGTAAAATCTGAAAATTTGAAGTGAATATAAGTCTTCGTAAAATCATGAAAATTGAAGTGAATATAAGTCTTCGTAAATACTTGTGAAACTTGAAGTGAATATAAGTCTTCGAAAATTAGATGAAATTTGAAGTGAATATAAGTCTTCGTAAAACTGTAAAATTGAAGTGAATATAAGTCTTCGTAAACTGAATAAATTTGAAGTGAATATAAGTCTTCGTAAAATGATGAAATTTCAAGTGAAAATAAAACTTCGTAAAATATGATGAAATTTGAAGTGAATATAAGTCTCGAAAATCATGAAATTTGAAGTGAATATAAGTCTTCAAAACTGATGAAATTTGAAGTGAATATAAGTCTCGTAAAATCGATGAAATTTGAAGTGAATATAAGACTCAAAATCTTGTGAAACTTGAAGTGAATACAAGTCTTTAGAAAATTAGATGAAATTTTAAGTGAATATAAGTCTTCAAAAATCTGTTAAAATTGAAGTGAATATAAGTCTTTAAAAATCATGAAATTTGAAGTGAATATAAGTCTTCGTAAAATCAAGAAATTTGAAGTGAATATAAGTCTTTAGAAAATCTGATGAAATATGAAGTGAATATAAGTCTTCTAAAACTGATGAAATTTGAAGTGAATATAAGTCTTCAGAAAATCTGATGAAATTTGAGATAAATATAAGTCTTCAGAAAATCTGATGAAATTTGAAGTGAATATATGTCTTCAGAAAATCTTGTGAAACTTGAAGTGAATATAAATCTCGTAAAATTAGATGAAATTTGAAGTGAATATAAGTCTTCAAAAATCTGGTTAAAATTGAAGTGATATAAGTCTTCAAAAATCATGAAATTTGAAATGAATATAATTCTTTAGAAAATCGATGAAATTTGAAGTGAATATAAGTGTTCGTAAAACTGATGAAATTTGAAGTGAATATAAGTCTTCGTAAAATTTGATGAAATTTGAAGTGAATATAAGTATTGAGGAAATATGATGAAATTTGAAGTAATATAAGTCTTCATAATATATTATGAAATTTGAAGTTAATATAAGTCTTCGAAAATCTGTAAAATTGAAGTGAATATAAGTCTTCATGAAATCGATGAAATTTGAAGTTAATATAAGTCTTCGTAATATATGATGAAATTTGAAGTGAATATAAGTCTTGAGAATATCCGATGAAATTTGAAGTGAATATAAGTCTTCGAAAATGTGAAATTTGAAGTGAATATAAGTCTCTAAAATCTCATGAAATTTGAAGTGAAAATAAGTCTTCGTAAAATCATGAAATTTGAAGTGAATATAAGTCTTCGTAGAATCTGATGAAATATGAAGTGAATATAAGTCTTCAAAAATCTTGTGAAAGAAGTGAATATAAGTCTTCTGAAAATTAGATGAAATTTGAAGTGAATATAAGTCTTCAAAAACTGTAAATATTGAAGTGAATATAAGTCTTCGTGAAAACTGATGAAATTTGAAGTGAATATAAGTCTTCGTAAAATCGATGAAATTTGAAGTGAATATAAGTCTTCGTAAAATCTTATGAAATTTGAAGTGAATATAAGTCTTCGTAAAATCTGATGAAATTTGAAGTGAATATAAGACTTCGTAAAATCTTGTGAAACTTGAATTGAATATAAGTCTTCGTAAAATTAGATGAAATTTTAAGTAAATATAAGTCTTTAGAATCTGTTAAAATTGAAGTGAATATAAGTCTTCGTGAAATTTGATGAAACTTGAAGTGAATATAAGTCTTCAGAAAATCTGATGAAATTTGAATTGAATATAAGTCTTCGGAAAATCTGATGAAATTGAAGTGAATATAAGTCTTCAGAAAATCTGATGAAATTTGAAGTGAATATAAGTCTTCAGAAAATCTTGTGAAACTTGAAGTGAATATAAGTCTTTAGAAAATTAGATGAAATTTTAAGTGAATATAAGTCTTCAGAAAATCTTGTTAAAATTGAAGTGAATACAAGTCTTCAGAAAATCTGATGAAATTTGAAGTGAATATAAGTCTTCAAAATCGATGAAATTTGAAGTGAATATAAGTCTTAGAAAATCTGATGAAATTTGAAGTGAATATAAGTCTTCGTAAAATCTCATGAAATTTGAAGTGAATATAAGTCTTCGTAAAACTGATGAAATTTGAGTGAATATAAGTCTTCGTAAAATCATGAAATTTGAAGTGAATATAAGTCTTCGTAAAATCTTGTGAAACTTGAAGTGAATATAATCTTCGTAAAATTAGATGAAATTTGAAGTGAATATAAGTCTTCAAAATCGTTAAAATTGAAGTGAATATAAGTCTTCAAGAAATCTTATGAAATTTGAAATGAATATAAGTCTTCGTAAAATCGATGAAATTTGAAGTGAATATAAGTCTTCGTAAAATCATGAAATTTGAAGTGAATATAAGTCTTCGTAAAACTGATGAAATTTGAAGTGAATATAAGTCTTGAGAAATATGATGAAATTTGAAGTGAATATAAGTCTTCATAAATCATGAAATTTGAAGTGAATATAAGTCTTCGAAAATCTTGTGAAACTTGAAGTGAATATAAGTCTTCAAAATTAGATGAAATTTGAAGTGAATATAAGTCTTCAAAAACTGTAAATATTGATGTGAATATAAGTCTTCGTGAAATCTGATGAAATTTGAAGTGAATATAAGTCTTAAAATCGATGAAATTTGAAGTGAATATAAGTGTTCAAAATCTTATGAAATTTGAAGTGAATATAAGTCTTCGTAAAACTGATGAAATTTGAAGTGAATATAAGTTTTCAGAAAATCTGGTGAAACTTGAAGTGAATATAAGTCTTCAGAAAATTAGATGAAATTTGAAGTGAATATAAGTCTTCATAAAATCTGGTTAAAATTGAAGTGAATACAAGTCTTCAGAAAATCTGATGAAATTTGAAGTGAATATAAGTCTTCAGAAAATCTGATGAAATTTGAAGTGAAAATAAATCTTCAGAAAATATGATGAAATTTGAAGTGAATATAAGTCTTCAGAAAATCTGATGAAATTTGAAGTGAATATAAGTCTTCAAAAAATCTGATGAAATTTGAAGTGAATATAAGTCTTCATAAAATCTGATGAAATTTGAAGTGAATATAAGTCTTCAGAAAATCTTGTGAAACTTGAAGTGAATATAAGTCTTTAGAAAATTAGATGAAATTTTAAGTGAATATAAGTCTTCAAAAAATCTGGTGAAAATTGAAGTGAATACAAGTCTTTAGAAAATCTGATGAAATTTGAAGTGAATATAAGTCTCGTAAAATCGATGAAATTTGAAGTGCATATAAGTCTTTAGAAAATCAAGATAAAATTGAAGTGAATACAAGTCTTCAGAAAATCTGATGAAATCTAAAGTGAATAGAAGTCTTTAGGAAATTTGATGAAATTTAAAGTGAATATAAGTCTGTAGAAAATATAATGAAATTTGAAGTGAATATAAGTCTTCGAAAACTGTAAAATTGAAGTGAATACAAGTCTTCAGGAAATCTGATGAAATTTGAAGTGAATATAAGTCTTCAGAAAATCTGATGAAATTTGAAGTGAATATAAGTCTTGAGAATATCTGATGAAATTTGAAGTGAATATAAGTCTTCGAAAACTGTGAAATTTGAAGTGAATATAAGTCTTTAGAAAATGATGAAATTTGAAGTGAATATAAGTCTTCATAAAATCAGTTAAAATTGAAGTGAATACAAGTCTTTAGGAAATCTGATGAAATTTGAAGTGAATATAAGTCTTCATAAAATCTGATGAAATTTGAAGTGAATATAGTTTTCGAAAATCTGTGAAATTTGAAGTGAATATAAGTCTTCGTAAAATCTGATGAAATTTGAAGTGAATATAAGTCTTCGTAAAATCTGATGAAATTTGAAGTGAATATAAGTCTTCGTAAAATCATGAAATTTGAAGTGAATATAAGTCTTCTAAAATCTTATGAAACTTGAAGTGAATATAAGTCTTCGTAAATTAGATGAAATTTGAAGTGAATATAAGTCTTCAAAAACTGTAAAAATTGAAGTATATAAGTCTTCGTAAATCTGATGAAATTTGAAGTGAATATAAGTCTTCGTAAAATCGATGAAATTTGAAGTGAATATAAGTCTGGAAAATCGATGAAATTTGAAGTGAATATAAGTCTTCGTAAAATCCGTGAAATTGAAGTGAATATAAGTCTTCGTAAAACTGATGAAATTTGAAGTGAATATAAGTCTTCGTAAAATCGATGAAATTTGAAGTGAATATAAGTCTCGAAAACTGATGAAATTTGAAGTGAATATAAGTCTTAAGAAAATCTTGTGAAACTTGAAGTGAATATAAGTCTTCGAAATTAGATGAAATTTGAAGTGAATATAAGTCTTCAAAATGTAAATTTGAAGTATAAGTCGAAATCTCATGAAATTTGAAGTGAACATACATCTTAAGATAATCTAAAGAAATTTGAAGTGAATATAAGTCTTTAGAAAATCTGATGAAATTTGAAGTGAATATAAGTCTTCAAAAAATCTTATGAAAATTGAAGTGAATATACAGCTTAAGATAATCTAATGAAATTTGAAGTGAATATAAGTCTTCAGAAAATAAGATGAAATTTTAAATGAATACAAATGTTCAGAAAATCTGATGAAATTTGAAGTGAATATAAGTCTTCTGAAAATCTGATGAAATTTGAAGTGAATATAAGTCTTCGTAAAATGATGAAATTTGAAGTGAATATAAGTCTTCGTAAATACTGAAACATGAAGTGAATATAAGTCTTCAAAATGAGATGAAATTTGAAGTGAATATAAGTCTTCGTAAAATCAAATTGAAGTGAATATAAGTCTTCGTAAAACTGATGAAATTTGAAGTGAATATAAGTCTTAGAAAACTGATGAAATTTGAAGTGAATATAAGTCTTCGTAAAATCGTTAAAATTTATTTGAATATAAGTCTTCAGAAATCTGATGAAATTTGAAGTGAATATAAGTCTTCTAAAATCGATGAAATTTGAAGTGAATATAAGTCTCGTAAAATCTGATGAAATTTGAAGTGAATATAAGTCTTCGTAAAATCCGATGAAATTTGAAGTGAATATAAGTCTCGTAAATACTGAAACTTGAAGTGAATATAAGTCTTCTAAAATTAGATGAAATTTGAAGTGAATATAAGTCTTCGTAAAATCTGTTAAAATTGAAGTGAATATAAGTCTTCGTAAAACTGATGAAATTTGAAGTGAATATAAGTCTTCGTAAAATCTGATGAAATTTTAAGTGAATATAAGTCTTCGTAAATACTTGTGAAACTTGAAGTGAATATAAGTCTCGTAAAATTATATGAAATTTGAAGTGAATATAAGTCTTCTAAAATCGTTAAAATTGAAGGAATATAAGTCTTCTAAAATCTGATGAAATTTGAAGTGAATATAAGTCTTCGATAATCTGATGAAATTTGAAGTGAATATAAGTCTTCAAAATGATGAAATTTCAAGTGAAAATAAACTTCGAAAATCTGATGAAATTTGAAGTGAATATAAGTCTTCAGAAAATCTGATGAAATTTGAAGTGAATATAAGTCTTCAGAAAATCTGATGAAATTTGAAGTGAATATAAGTCTTTAGAAATACTTGTGAAACTTGAAGTGAATATAAGTCTTCGGAAAATTAGATGAAATTTGAAGTAAATATAAGTCTTCAAAACTGTTAAAATTGAAGTGAATATAATTTTAGGAAATCTGATGAAATTTGAAGTGAATATAAGTCTTCGTAAAATCTGATGAAATTTGAAGTGAATATAAGTCTTCAAAAATTTTATGAAATTTGAAGTTAATATAACTCTTAAAACTGTTGAAATTGAAGTGAATATAATCTTCGTAAAACGATGAAATTTGAAGTGAATATAAGTCTTCGTATCTGATGAAATTTGAAGTGAATATAAGTCTTCGAAAATCTGATGAAATTTGAAGTGAATATAAGTCTTCAGAAAATCTGATGAAATTTGAAGTGAATATAAGTCTTCAGAAAATCTGATGAAATTTCAAGTGAATATAAGTCTTCAGAAAATCTGATGAAATTTTAAGTGAATATAAGTCTTCAGAAAATCTGGTGAAAGTTGAAGTGAATATAAGTCTTCGTAAAATTAGATGAAATTTGAAGTGAATATAAGTCTTCAAAAACTGTAAATATTGAAGTGAATACAAGTCTTCAGGAAATCTGATGAAATTTGAAGTGAAAATAAATATTCAGAAAATCTGATGAAATTTGAAGTGAATATAAGTCTTTAGAAAATCTGATGAAATTTGAAGTGAATATAAGTCATCAGAAAATCTGATGAAATTTGAAGTGAATATAAGTCGTAAATACTTGAAACTTGAAGTGAATATAAGTCTTCGTAAAATTAGATGAAATTTGAAGTAATATAAGTCTTCGAAAACTGTTAAAATTGAAGTGAATATAAGTCTTCGTAAAATCTGATGAAATTTGAAGTGAATATAAGTCTTAGAAAACTGATGAAATTTGAAGTGAATATAAGTCTTCAGAAATACTTGTGAAACTTGAAGTGAATATAAGTCTTCGAAAATTAGATGAAATTTGAAGTGAATATAAGTCTTCGTAAAATCTGGTTAAAATTGAAGTGAATATAAGTCTTCGTGAAACTGATGAAATTTGAAGTGAATATAAGTCTTCGTAAAATGATGAAATTTGAAGTGAATATAAGTCTTCGTAAATACTTGTGAAACTTGAAGTGAATATAAGTCTTCGTAAAATTATATGAAATTTGAAGTGAATATAAGTCTCTAAAATCCGTTAAAATTGAAGTGAATATAAGTCTTCGTAAAATCATGAAATTTGAAGTGAATATAAGTCTTCGTAAAATGATGAAATTTGAAGTGAATATAAGTCTTCAAAAATCTTATGAAATTTCAAGTGAAAATAAACTTGTAAAATATGATGAAATTTGAAGTGAATATAAGTCTCGTAAAACTGATGAAATTTGAAGTGAATATAAGTCTTCGAAAATATGATGAAATTTGAAGTGAATATAAGTCTTCGTAAATACTTGTGAAACTTGAAGTGAATATAAGTGTTCAAAAATTAGATGAAATTTAAGTGAATATAAGTCTTCGTAAAATCTGTTAAAATTGAAGTGAATATAAGTCTTTAGGAAACGATGAAATTTGAAGTGAATATAAGTCTTCTAAAACTGATGAAATTTGAAGTGAATATAAGTCTTCAAAAATTTTATGAAATTTGAAGTGAATATAACTCTCGAAAATTGAAATTGAAGTGAATATAATCTCGGAAATCATGAAATTTGAAGTGAATATAAGTCTCGAATATCTGATGAAATTTGAAGTGAATATAAGTCTCCGAAATCTGATGAAATTTGAAGTGAATATAAGTCTTCGAAACTGATGAAATTTGAAGTGAATATAAGTCTCGTAAAATCTGAAATTTTAAGTGAATATAAGTCTTCGTAAAATCTTGTGAAATTTGAAGTGAATATAAGTCTTCAGAAAATTAGATGAAATTTGAAGTGAATATAAGTCTTCAGCAAATCTGGTAAATATTGAAGTGAGTACAAGTCATCAGGAAATCTGATGAAATTTGAAGTGAATATAACTCTTCTAAAAATCTGATGAAATTTCTAGTTAAAATAAATATTCAGAAAATCTGATGAAATTTGAAGTGCATATAAGTCTTTAGAAAATCTGATGAAATTTGAAGTGAATATAAGTCATCAGAAGATCTGATGAAATTTGAAGTGAATATAAGTCTTCAGAAATACTTCTGAAACTTGAAGTGAATATAAGTCTTCAGAAAATTATATGAAATTTGAAGTGAATATAAGTCTTCGAAAATCCGTTAAAATTGAAGTGAATAAGTCGTAAATCTGATTAAATTTGAAGTGAATATAAGTCTTAGAAAATGATGAAATTTGAAGTGAATATAAGTCTTCGTAAATACTTGTGAAACTTGAAGTGAATATAAGTCTCGAAAATTAGATGAAATTTGAAGTGAATATAAGTCTTCGTAAAATCATAAAATTGAAGTGAATATAAGTCTTCGAAAACTGATGAAATTTGAAGTGAATATAAGTCTTCGTAAAATCATGAAATTTGAAGTGAATATAAGTCTTCGTAAAACTGATGAAATTTGAAGTGAATATAAGTCTTCGTAAAACTGATGAAATTTGAAGTGAATATAAGTCTTGAGAAAATCATGAAATTTGAAGTGAATATAAGTCTTCGTAAAATCATGAAATTTGAAGTGAATATAATCTTCGTAAAATATGATGAAATTTGAAGTGAATATAAGTCTTCGTAAATACTTGTGGAACTTGAAGTGAATATAAGTTCGTAAAATTAGATGAAATTTGAAGTGAATATAAGTCTTCGTAAAATCGTTAAAATTGAAGTGAATATAAGTCTTCAGAAATGATGAAATTTGAATTGAATATAAGTCTTCAAAAATCTGATGAAATTTGAAGTGAATATAAGTCTTCGTAAAATCTGATGAAATTTGAAGTGAATATAAGTCTTCGTAAAATCTGATGAAATTTGAAGTGAATATAAGTCTTCGTAAATCTGAAATATAAGTCTTCGTAAAATCTTGTGAACTTGAAGTGAATATAAGTCTCGTAAAATTAGATGAAATTTGAAGTGAATATAAGTCTTCAAAATCTGATGAAATTTGAGTGAATATAAGTCTCGTAAAACTGTGAAATTTGAAGTGAATATAAGTCTTCGTAAAATGATGAAATTTGAAGTGAATATAAGTCTTCGTAAACTCCGTGAAATTTTAAGTGAATATAAGTCTTCAAAACTGATGAAATTTGAAGTGAATATAAGTCTTCAAAATATTTTATGAAATTTGAAGTTAATATAAGTCTTCGTAAAATCCGTGAAAATTGAAGTGAATATAAGTCTTCGTGAAATGATGAAATTTGAAGTGAATATAAGTCTTCGTAAAATCCGATGAAATTTGAAGTGAATATAAGTCTCCCGAAAATCAGATGAAATTTGAAGTGAATATAAGTCTTCAGAAAATCTGATTAAATTTGAAGTGAATATAAGTCTTCAGAAAATCTGATGAAATTTCAAGTGAAAATAAGTCTTCAGAAAATCTGTTGAAATATGAAGTGAATATAAGTCTTCATAAAATCTTGTGAAACTTGAAGTGAATATAAGTCTTCAGAAAATTAGATGAAATTTGAAGTGAATATAAGTCTTCCGCAAATCTGGTAAATATTGAAGTGAGTACAAGTCATCAGGAAATCTGATGAAATTTGGAGTGAATATAAATCTTCTAAAAATCTGATGAAATTTCTAGTGAAAATAAATATCTTCGTAAAATGATGAAATTTGAAGTGAATGTAAGTCTTCAGAAAATCTAATGAAATTTGAAGTGAATATAAGTGTTCGGAAAATCTGATGAAATTTGAAGTGAATATAAGTCTTTAGAAAACCTTTTGAAACTTGAAGTGAATATAAGTCTTCAAAACATAGATGAAATTTGAAGTGAATATAAGTCTTCGTAAAATCGTTAAAGTTGAAGTGAATAAGTCTTCAGAAATCTGATGAAATTTGAAGTGAATATAAGTCTTCGTAAAATCTGATGAAATTTGAAGTGAATATAAGTCTTGAGAATATCTGATGATATTTGAAGTGAATATAAGTCTTCGTAAAATGATGAAATTTGAAGTGAATATAAGTCTCGTAAAATCTTGTGAAACTTGAAGTGAAAATAAGTCTTCAGAAAATTAGATGAAATTTGAAGTGAATATAAGTCTTCAGAAAATCTGATGAAATTTCAAGTGAATATAAGTCTTCAGAAAATTCGATGAAATTTGAAGGAAATATATATCTTAAAAAAATCGGATGAATTAGAAGTGAATATAAGTCTTCAGAAAATCTGGTGAAACTTGAAGTGAATATAAGTCTTCAAAAAATTAGATGAAATTAGATGAAATTTGAAGTGAATATAAGTCTTCGTAAAACTGTTAAAATTGATTTTAATACAAGTCTTCAGGAAATCTGATGAAATTTGAAGTGAATATAAGTCTTCAGAAAATCTGATGAAATTTGAGGTGAATATAAGTCTTCAGAAAATCTTGTGAAACTTGAAGTGAAAATAAGTCTTCAGAAAATTAGATGAAATTTGAAGTGAATATAAGTCTCGAAACTGATGAAATTTCAAGTGAATATAAGTCTTCTAAAATTCATGAAATTTGAAGGAAATATATATCTAAAAAAATCGATGAATTTGAAGTGAATATAAGTCTTCGTAAAATCGTGAAACTTGAAGTGAATATAAGTCTTCAAAAATTAGATGAAATTAGATGAAATTTGAAGTGAATATAAGTCTTCGTAAAACTGTTAAAATTGATTTAATATAAGTCTTCGAAACTGATGAAATTTGAAGTGAATATAAGTCTTCGTAAAACTGATGAAATTTGAAGTGAATATAAGTCTTCTAAAATCTGATGAAATTGAAGTGAATATAAGTTTTCGAAAATCCGTGAAATTTGAAGTGAATATAAGTCTTCGTAAAATCATGAAATTTCAGTGAATATAAGTCTTCGTAAAATCTGATGAAATTTGAGTGAATATAAGTCTTCGTAAAATCATGAAATTTGATGTGAATATAAGTCTTCGTAAAATCTTGTGAAACTTGAAGTGAATATAAGTCTTCGTAAAATCTTGTGAAACTTGAAGTGAATATAAGTCTTAGAAAATTAGATGAAATTTGAAGTGAATATAAGTCTTCAAAAACCGTAAAATTGAAGTGAATATAAGTCTCGTGAAATCTGATGAAATTTGAAGTGAATATAAGTCTTTAAAAATCATGAAATTTGAAGTGAAATAAGTCGTAAAACTGATGAAATTTGAAGTGCATATAAGTCTTTAGAAAATCTGATGAAATTTGAAGTGAATATAAGTCATTAGAAAATCTGATGAAATTTGAAATTAATATAAGTCTTTAGAAATACTTGTGAAACTTGAAGTGAATATAAGTCTTCTGAAAATTAGATGAAATTTCAAGTAAATATAAGTCTTCGTAAAATCTGTTAAAGTTGAAGTGAATATAAGTCTTCGTGAAATCATGAAATTTGAAGTGAATATAAGTCTTCGTAAAACTGATGAAATTTGAAGTGAATATAAGTCTTGAGAATATCTCGATGAAATTTGAAGTGAATATAAGTCTTAAAATCAAGAAATTTGAAGTGAATATAAGTCTTCGTAAAACTATGAAATTTGAAGTGAATATAAGTCTTCGTAAAATCGTTGAAAGTTGAAGTGAATACAATTCTTCGTGAAATCATGAAATTTGAAGTGAATATAAGTCTTCGTAAAATCTGATGAAATTTGAAGTGAATATAAGTCTTGAGAATATCTCGATGAAATTTGAAGTGAATATAAGTCTTCGTAAACTGATGAAATTTGAAGTGAATATAAGTCTTCGAAAATCATGAAATTTGAAGTGAATATAAGTCTCAAAATCTGATGAAATGAAGTGAATATAAGTCCTCGTAAAATCTGATGAAATTTGAAGGAATATATATCTTAAAAATCATGAATTTGAAGTGAATATAAGTCTTCGTAAAATCCGTGAAACTTGAAGTGAATATAAGTCTTCATAAAATTAGATGAAATTAGATGAAATTTGAAGTGAATATAAGTCTTCGTAAAATCGTTAAAATTGATTTGAATATAAGTCTTCGTGAAATCATGAAATTTGAAGTGAATATAAGTCTTCGTAAAATCCATGAAATTTGAAGTGAATATAAGTCTTCGTAAAATATGATGAAATTTGAAGTGAATATAAGTTTTCGAAAATCGTGAAATTTGAAGTGAATATAAGTCTTCGAAAATCTGATGAAATTTCAAATGAAAATAAGTCTTCGTAAAATGATGAAATTTGAAGTGAATATAAGTCTCGTAAAACTGATGAAATTTGAAGTGAATATAAGTCTTCAGAAAATCTTGTGAAACTTGAAGTGAATATAAGTCTTCAGAAAATTAGATGAAATTTGAAGTGAATATAAGTCTTCAGAAAATTTGTTAAAATTGAAGTGAATATAAGTTCGTGAAACTGATGAAATTAGAAGTGAATATAAGTGTTCGTAAAATCTGATGAAATTTGAAGTGAATATAAGTCTTTAAAATCATGAAAAAGTGAATATAAGTCTTGAGAAAATCTGATGAAATTTGAAGTGAATATAAGTCTCGAAAATCTGATGAAATTTGAAGTGAATATAAGACTTCGTAAAAATCATGAAATTTGAAGTGAATATAAGTCTTCGTAAAATCTGATGAAATTTGAAGTGAATATAAGTCTTCGTAAAATCTTGAAACTTGAAGTGAATATAAGTGTTCGTAAAATTAGATGAAATTTGAAGTGAATATAAGTCTTCGTAAAATCCGTGAAATTTAAGTGAATATAAGTCTCGTAAAATCGATGAAATTTGAAGTGAATATAAGTCTTTAGAAAATCATGGAATTTGAAGTGAATATAAGTCTCTAAAATGATGAAATTTGAAGTTAATATAAGTCTCGAAAAATCTGATGAAATTTGAAGTGAATATAAGTCTTCGTAAAATCCGATGAAATTTGAAGTGAATATAAGTCTTCGTAAAATCTGATGAAATTTGAAGGAAATATATCTTAAAAAAAACTGTGAATTTGAAGTGAATATAAGTCTTCGAAAACCGTGATGAATATGTCTTTGAAGTAAATATAAGTCTTCGTAAAATCTGTTAAAATTGATTGAATATAAGTCTTCGTAAAATCGATGAAATTTGAAGTGGATATAAGTCTAAAATCTGATGAAATTTGAAGTGAATATAAGTCTTCGTAAAATATGATGAAATTTGAAGTGAATATAAGTTTTCGTAAAACTGTGAAATTTGAAGTGAATATAAGTCTTCGTAAAATCTGAAATTTCAAGTGAAAATAAGTCTTCGAAAATCTGATGAAATTTGAAGTGAATATAAGTCTCGTAAAATCATGAAATTTGAAGTGAATATAAGTCTTCGTAAAATCTTGTGAAACTTGAAGTGAATATAAGTCTTCGTAAAATTAGATGAAATTTGAAGTGAATATAAGTCTCAAAAATTTGTTAAAATTGAAGTGAATATAAGTCTTCGTAAAACTGATGAAATTGAAGTGAATATAAGTCTTCGTAAAATGATGAAATTTGAAGTGAATATAAGTCTTCGTAAAATCTGATGAAATTTGAAGTGAATATAAGTCTTGAGAAAATCATGAAATTTGAAGTGAATATAAGTCTTCGTAAAATCTGATGAAATTTGAAGTGAATATAAGTCTTCGTAAAATGATGAAATTTGAAGTGAATATAAGTCTCGTAAAACTGATGAAATTTGAAGTGAATATAAGTCTTCGTAAAATCTTAAAACTTGAAGTGAATATAAGTGTTCGAAAATTAGATGAAATTTGAAGTGAATATAAGTCTTCGTAAATCTGTGAAATTTGAAGTGAATATAAGTCTTCGTAAAATCATGAAATTGAAGTGAATATAAGTCTTTAGAAACTGATGGAATTTGAAGTGAATATAAGTCTTCGTAAAATGATGAAATTTGAAGTGAATATAAGTCTTCGTAAAATCATGAAATTTGAAGTGAATATAAGTCTTCGTAATATCCGATGAAATTTGAAGTGAATATAAGTCTTCAAATCCATGAAATTTGAAGGAAATATATATCTTAAAAAATTCTGGTGAATTTGAAGTGAATATAAGTCTTCAGAAAATCTGGTGAAACTTGAAGTGAATATAAGTCTTCATAAAATTAGATGAAATTAGATGAAATTTGAAGTAAATATAAGTCTTCAGAAAATCTGGTTAAAATTGATTTGAATACAAGTCTTCAGGAAATCAGATGAAATTTGAAGTGGATATAAGTCTTCAGAAAATCTGATGAAATTTGAAGTGAATATAAGTCTTCAGAAAATATGATGAAATTTGAAGTGAATATAAGTTTTCAGAAAATCTGGTGAGATTTGAAGTGAATATAAGTCTTCAGAAAATCTGATGAAATTTCAAGTGAAAATAAGTCTTTAGAAAATCTGATGAAATTTGAAGTGAATATAAGTCTTCAGAAAATCTGTTGAAATTTGAAATGAATATAAGTCTTCAGAAAATCTTGTGAAACTTGAAGTGAATATAAGTCTTCAGAAAATTAGATGAAATTTGAAGTGAATATAAGTCTTCAAAAACTGTAAAAATTGAAGTGAATATAAGTCTTCGTGAAACTGATGAAATTGAAGTGAATATAAGTCTTCGTAAAATGATGAAATTTGAAGTGAATATAAGTCTTCGAAAACTGATGAAATTTGAAGTGAATATAAGTCTTGAGAAAATCTGATGAATTTGAAGTGAATATAAGTCTTCGTAAAATCTGATGAAATTTGAAGTGAATATAAGTCTCGTAAAACTGATGAAATTTGAAGTGAATATAAGTTTTCAGAAAATCTGGTGAAATTGTAAGTGAATATAAGTCTTCAGAAAATCTGATGAAATTTCAAGTGATAATAAGTCTTTAGAAAATCTAATGAGATTTGAAGTAAATATAAGTCTTTAGAAAATCTGTTTAAATATGAAGTGAATATAAGTCTTCAGAAAATCTTGTGAAACTTGAAGTGAATATAAGTCTTCTGAAAATTAGATGAAATTTGAAGTGAATATAAGTCTTCAGCAAATCTGGTAAATATTGAAGTGAGTACAAGTCTTCAGGAAATCTGATGAAATTTGAAGTGAACATACATCTTAAGATAATCTAAAGAAATTTGAAATGAATATAAGTCTTTAGAAAATCTGATGAAATTTGAAGTGAATATAAGTCTTCAAAAAATCTTATGAAAATTGAAGTGATCATATAGCTTAAGATAATCTAATGAAATTTGAAGTGAATATAAGTCTTCAGAAAATCAGATGAAATTTGAAGTGAATACAAGTGTTCAGAAAATCTGATGAAATTTGAAGTGAATATAAGTCTTCAGAAAATCTGATGAAATTTGAAGTGAATATAAGACATTAGAAAATCTTGTGAAACTTGAATTGAATATAAGTCTTCAGAAAATTAGATGAAATTTGAAATAAATATAAGTCTTCAGAAAATCTGGTTAAAATCGAAGTGAATACAAGTCTTCAGGAAATTTGATGAAATTTGAAGTGAATATAAGTCTTCAGAAAATCTGATGAAATTTGAAGTGAATATAAGTCTTCAGAAAATCTGATGAAATTTGAAGTGAATATAAGTCTTCGTAAAATCGATGAAATTTGAAGTGAATATAAGTCTTTCAAATACTGAAACTTGAAGTGAATATAAGTCTCGTAAAATTAGATGAAATTTGAAGTAAATATAAGTCTTCGAAAAAGTTAAAATTGAAGTGAATATAAGTCTCGTGAAAACTGATTAAATTTGAAGTGAATATAAGTCTTCGTAAAATCATGAAATTTGAAGTGAATATAAGTCTCGTAAAACCATAAAATTTGAAGTGAATATAAGTCTTCAAAACTCATGAAATTTCAAGTGAAAATAAACTTCAAAATATGATGAAATTTGAAGTGAATATAAGTTCGTAAAACTGATGAAATTTGAAGTGAATATAAGTCTTCGTAAAATCATGAAATTTGAAGTGAATATAAGTCTTCGTAAAACTTGTGAAACTTGAAATGAATATATGTCTTCTAAAATTAGATGAAATTTGAACTAAATATAAGTCTTCGTAATATCCGTTAAAATTGAAGTGAATATAAGTCTTCGTGAAATCATGAAATTTGAAGTGAATATAAGTCTTCTAAAACTATGAAATTTGAAGTGAATATAAGTCTCGAAAATCAATGAAATTTGAAGTGAATATAAGTCTCGTAAAACTGATGAAATTTGAAGTGAATATAAGTCTTCAAAAATCTGTGAAACTTGAAGTGAATATAAGTCTTCGTAAAATCGATAAAATTTGAAGTGAATATAAGTCTTCGTAAAATCAATGAAATTTGAAGTGAATATAAGTCTTAAGAAATACTGTGAAACTTGAAGTGAATATAAGTCTTCAGAAAATTAGATGAAATTTGAAGTAAATATAAGTCTTCAGAAAATCTTGTTAAAATTGAAGTGAATACAAGTCTTCAGGAAATCAGATTAAATTTGAAGTGAGTATAAGTCTTCAGAAAAATTGATGAAATTTGAAGTGAATATAAGACTCCAGAAAATCTGATGAAATTTGAAGTGAATATAAGTCTTCAGAAAATCTGATGAAATTTCAAGTGAAAATAAAACATCAGAAAATATGATGAAATTTGAAGTGAATATAAGTCTTCAGAAAATCTGTTGAAATTTGAAGTGAATATAAGTCTTCAGAAAATCTGATGAAATTTGAAGTGAATATAAGTCTTCAAAAATACTTGTGAAACTTGAAGTAAATATAAGTCTTCTGAAAATTAGATGAAATTTGAACTAAATATAAGTCTTCAGAATATCTGGTTAAAATTGAAGTGAATACAAGTCTCGTGAAATCATAAATTTGAAGTGAATATAAGTCTTCAGAAAATCTGTTGAAATATGAAGTGAATATAAGTCTTCAGAAAATCTTGTGAAACTTGAAGTGAATATAAGTCTTCTTAAAATTAGATGAAATTTGAAGTGAATATAAGTCTTCAGCAAATCTGGTAAATATTGAAGTAAGTACAAGTCTTCAGGAAATCTAATGAAATTGAAGTGAAATATATCTTAAGATAATCTAAAGAAATTTGAAGTGAATATAAGTCTTTAGAAAATCATGAAATTTGAAGTGAATATAAGTCTTCAAAAATCTTATGAAAATTGAAGTGAATATAACTTAAGATAATCTAATGAAATTTGAAAATATAAGTCTTCAAAATCGATGAAATTTAGTGAATACAAGTTTAAAATTTGATGAAATTTGAAGTGAATATAAGTCTTCGTAAAACTGATGAAATTTGAAGTGAATATAAGACTTCGTAAAATCTTATGAAACTTGAATTGAATATAAGTCTCGAAAATTAAATGAAATTTGAAGTAAATATAAGTCTTAAAACTGGTTAAAATCGAAGTGAATATAAGTCTTCCAAAATTTGATGAAATTTGAAGTGAATATAAGTCTTCGAAAATCATGAAATTTGAAGTGAATATAAGTCTTCAGAAAATCTGATGAAATTTGAAGTGAATATAAGTCTTCAGAAAATCTAATGAAATTTAAAGTGAATATAAGTCTTCAGAAATACTTGTGAAACTTGAAGTGAATATAAGTCTTCAGAAAATTAGATGAAATTTGAAGTGAATATAAGTCTTCAGGAAATCTGATGAAATTTCAAGTGAAAATAAAACTTCAGAAAATGTGATGAAATTTGAAGTGAATATAAGTCTTCAGAAAATAAGATGAAATTTGAACTAAATATAAGTCTTCAGAATATCTGGTTAAAATTGAAGTGAATACAATTCTTCAGGAAATCTGATGAAATTTGAAGTGAATAAGTCTTCAGCAAATCTTGTTAAAATTGAAGTGAGTACAAGTCTTCAGGAAATCTGATGAAATTTGAAGTGAATATAAGTCTTTAGAAAATGAGATGAAATTTGAACTGAATAGAAGTCTTCAGAATATCTTGTGAAACTTGAAGTGAATATAAGTCTTCAGAAAATCTGATGAAATTTGAAGTGAATATAAGTCTTTAAAATCGATGAAATTTGAAGTGAATATAAGTCTTCGTAAAATATGATGAAATTTCAAGTGAAAATAAAACTTGTAAAAATGATGAAATTTGAAGTGAATATAAGTCTTTAAAATCATGAAATTTGAATGAATATAAGTCTTAAATCATGAAATTTGAAGTGAATATAAGTCTTAGAAATACTTGTGAAACTTGAAGTGAATATAAGTCTTGAAAATTAGATGAAATTTGAACTAAATATAAGTCTTCGAATATCGTTAAAATTGAAGTGAATACAATTCTTCGTGAAATCATGAAATTTGAAGTGAATATAAGTCTTC
Organism: Vicia sativa; assembly: GCA_021764765.1. NCBI lineage: Eukaryota > Viridiplantae > Streptophyta > Magnoliopsida > Fabales > Fabaceae > Vicia > Vicia sativa. The sequence goes on from CM038797.1 coordinate 14,381,144, forward strand.
AAAAATCCGTTAAAATTGAAGTGAGTACAAGTCTTCAAGAAATCATGAAATTTGAAGTGAATATAAGTCTTTAGAAAATCAGATGAAATTTGAACTGAATAGAAGTCTTCAGAATATCTTGTGAAACTTGAAGTGAATATAAGTCTTCAGAAAATTAGATGAAATTTGAAGTGAATATAAGTCTTCGTAAAATCATGAAATTTGAAGTGAATATAAGTCTTCGTAAATCCGTTAAAATTGATATGAATACAAGTCTTCAAAAAATCTGGTGAAATTTGAAGTGGATATAAGTCTTCAGAAAATCTGATGAAATTTGAAGTGAATATAAGTCTTCAGAAAATCTGGTTAAAATTTAAGTGAATACAAGTCTTCAGGAAATCTGATGAAATTTGAAGTGAATATAAAATCTGATGAAATTTGAAGTAAATATAATTTCATAAGATAATCTCATAAATTTTTGAAGATTAAAAATCTGATTTTCTAAAGATTAAAAATCTCATAAATTCATCTGAAGATTAAGACTATAAGTCTTTAAGATTATCTTACGAAATCTTAAGATAAATTTGAAGTGAATATCAGTCTTTAAATATAATTTGAATTGAATATCAGTCTTCAAAATATCTGATGAAATCTGAAGTTAATATAAGTCTTCATAAAATCTGATGAAATTGGAAGAGAATATAAGTCTTCAGTAAAACCGATGAAATTTGAAGGAAATATAAATCTTAAAAAAATCTGATGAAATTTGAAGTGAATATAAGTCTTCAGAAAATCTGGTGAAAATTGACGTGAGCATACGTCTTAAGATAATCTGATGAAATTTGAAGTGAATAAGTGTTCAGAAAATGTGATGAAACGTAAACATATTCAAGTGCACTAGAGTTCACTATAAGCAGCGTCATGCCCTTACTAGTCACCTCAAGCCATTATTCAAAAAAGGGCAAGGAAACATTAAATAAGTTTCCTTCCCCCCACTACTTTTGCAACAAAATTAATGCACTTCCATTCCTAACCAAGGGTTAAACTTTATTCGGGTCAACCATGACTTCTAAGACTTCCCGACAAAGCTTGGATGCAACTATTTTGGACCGATCAAAGATCTGAAATTACCAAGGCCTAAACCAATCTAATTTCACTCCAAATGGTCAAAGTATAAAAGTTATTACACAAAATATTCAAAAATATATACTAATCTCCGTTTTTATTACGCTCATCTCAAACGTTGGAGTGCTAACCTTGCAGATCCCCCTACATTGAAGTATGAAGATCTACCATACCAGTTCATGGCAACTCATCATCAAGACACATCTAAAGATGAAATTTATTTAAATTATGATTTTTTACACGTTAAACTTGAGATAAACATCTCTATATTATGAATTCGTAAATATTCAAACTATTACTTATATTTAGGATTTTTTTAATTTAAGAATTCAGATTAAAAGTAAAAAAGAAAAAACATAGAAAAAAGAAATAGACAAAAAAATCTAAATATTTATGTGAATATAATGGACAACTTGAAATATAAACTTTAAAAGAGGAACTAAACAAAGTCAGATTTAAAAGGTCACATTCATTATCTTTTCATATATATTATGTTCATTAATTTACAGATTAAGAATATATAAGTCTAGGTTTTTCATCCAGACACAAATTTCATCCTTATACATAAGTACAACTGAAAACTAATGATACGTTAAACTTTTCTGACGTTGCTAGCTTTCCAATTCTTCAATGAAATATATGATACTTCTTAGCACTATAATAATTTTATATTTATTAAACAATTAATTGTCAATAATAATAAATTTATATAATTTTTTTAATTTAGTCAATCAATTTCATTCAAGATAGTGAATTTCAATTAATGTAATTTGATTTTTCAGAGAAAGGACTAGTTGACCAAAAATTCACTTTCTCAATCCTGTTTTATATAAATTATATGATACACAAAAAAATTATTGTATTTTAAAGCACTCGCTTATGATTCCATTTATCAAATATTTTAACTAATATTTTACGGTGGCTCTGACTATGGCGGATGAAAAAGACTCACGTCAATACTAATATTTAGAGTAATATATTTTGTTTATATATATTTACATAAGAACATGGATAACTATTAAAATTAAAAGTGACATTTTTTAAAATAGTAAAGGAAATTGGCTTTGTCTTATAAGCATTGATATTTGCATATTTATAAAAATATGTTTTATTTTATACAAAGTTAAAAGAGAAGAAATCATATATATATATATATATATATATATATATATATATATATATATATATATATATATGAAAAGGGTGAGCAACATACCTTATCAATGGGAATAAGATATTACAAAATCTACGGTTAGATTCCACCTTAGAAACGTAAACAAATTCAAGTGCCGAGTTGACTATAAGCGCCATGCCCTTACTAGTCACCTCACGCCATTATTCAAAAAAGGGCAACAAAACATTCCAATGATGGGAAAGCTTTTAATGAGTTTCCCCCTACTACTTTTGCAACAAAGTTAATGCACTTGCATTCCTAACCAAGGGTTAAACTTCATTCAGGGGTCAACCAAGACTTCTAAGACTTCCCCGATAAAGCTTGGAGGCAACTGTTTTGGACCGACCAAAGACCTGAAATTACCATGGCCTAAACCAATGTCAATTCACTCCAAAATGTCAAAGTATAAAAGTTATTACACAAGATATTCAAAAACATATTTTAATCTCCGTTTTTATTACACTCATCTCAAACGTTGGAGTGTTTGCCTTGCATATCCCACTACATAGAAGTATGAAGATCAACCATAACAATTCATGACAACTTATCATCAAGACACATCCAAAGATGAAATTTATTTAAATAATGATTTTTCACACGTCAAACTTGAGATAAACATCTCAATATTATGAATTCGTAAATATTCAAAGTATTACTTATATTTAGGATTTTTTTTTAATTTAAAAATTCAGATTAAAAGTAAAAAAGTAAAAATATAGAAAAAAAATTACACTATTTTCTTACAATTTAAATATCTCATGTGTTATATATTGTAAATAGTCAAATAAGAAAACATTTTAAATATAATAGACAACTTGAAATATAAACTTTAAAAGAGGAACTAAAAAAAGTCAGATTTAAAAGGTCACAATCAATATCTTTTCATATATATTATGTTCGAAAATTGATAGATTAAGAATAAACAAGTCTAGGTTTTCCATCCAAACACAAATTTCATCCTTATAAATAAGTACAGCCGAAAACTAATCTTACACGTAGTCATTTATTATTTTTAACACACACTACTATTGCTAGTCTATAATAAAATAATACGTTGAGCTTTTCTGAGGTTGCTAGCTTTCCAATTCTTCAATGAAATATATGTGAATTGTTAGCACTATAATAATTTTATATTTATTATACAATAATTGTCAATAATGATAATTTAATATAATTTTATTAATTTAGTCAATCAATTTCAATCCAGATAGTGAATTTCAATTAATGTAATTTGATTTTTCAGAGAAAGGAGGTTGGCCAAAATTCACTTTCCCAATCCTGTTTTATAAAAATTATATGATACACAAAAAATATTGTACTTTTAATGCACCACGCTTATGATTCCATTTACAAAATATTTTAACTAATAGTTTTTGTGTGGTCGTGACTATGGCGGATGAAAAAGACTCACGTCAATACTAATATTTAGAGTTATATATTTTGTTTAAAATGAAAATTGACATTTTTTATAATAGTAAAGGTAATTGCAGGTTTTGTTTTAGAAGCATTGATATTTGCATATTTATAAAAATATGTTTTATTTTTATACAGGTTAAAAGAGAAGAAATAATCATATATATATATATATATATATATATATATATATATATATATATATATATATATATATATATGCAACGGGTGAGCAATATACCTGATCAATAGGAATAAGATATTACAAAATCTACGGTTAGATTCCACCTTAAAAACGCAAACCAATTCAAGTGCAATAGAATTCACTATAAGGAGCGTCATGCCCTTACTAGTCACCTCAAGCCATTATTCAAAAAAGGGCAACGAAACATACCAATGATGGGAAAGCTTTTAATGAGATTTCCCCCACTACTTTTGCAACAAAATTAATGCACTTCCATTCCTAACCAAGGGTTAAACTTCATTCAGGGGTCAACCATAACTTCTAAGACTTCCCCGACAAAGCTTGGAGGCAACTTTTTTGGACCGACCGAAAACCCGAAATTACCAAGGCCTAAACCAATGTCAATACACTCCAAATGGTCAAAGTATAAAAGTTATTACACAAGATATTCAAAAACATATTCTAATCTCCATTTTTATTACGCTCATCTCAAACGTTGGAGTGTTAACCTTGCATATCCCCCTACGTTGAAGTATGAAGATCAACCATGCCAGTGCATGACAACTCATCATCAAGACACATCCAAAGATGAAATTTATTTAAATTATGATTTTTGACACGTCAAAGTTGAGATAAACATCTCAATGTTATGAATTCGTAAATATTCAAACTATTACTTATATTTAGGATTTTTTTAATTTAAGAATTCAGATTAAAAGTAAAAAGGAAAAAATATAGAAAAAAGAATTAGACAAAAAAATCTAAATATTTATGTGAATTTTCTTAAAATTTAAATATCTCATGTGTTATATATTGTAACTTGTCAAATATGAAAACATTTTAAATATAATGGACAACTTGAAATATAAACGTTAAAAGAGGAACTAAAAAAAGTCAGATTTAAAATGTCACAATCAATATCTTTTCATATATATTATGTTCATACATTTATAGATTAAGAATAAACAAATCTAGGTTTTTCATCCAAACACAAATTTCATCTTTATACAAAAGTACAGCTGAAAAATAATCATACACGTAGTCATTTATTATTTTTAACACACACTACTATTGCTAGTCTATAATAAAATAATACGTTGACATTTTCTGACGTCGCTAGCTTTCCAAGTCTTCAATGAAATATATGTTACTTGTTAGCACTATAATAATTTTATATTTATTATACAATAATTGTCAATAATAATAATTTTATATAATTTTTTTAATTTAGTCAATCAATTTCAAACTAGATTGTGAATTTCAATTAATGTAATTAGATTTTTCAGAGAAAGGACTAGTTGGCAAAAAATTCACTTTCCCAATCCTGTTGTATATAAATTATACGATACACAAAAAAGTTATGTTATTTTTAATGCACACCACTTATGATTCCATTTATAGAAATATTTTAACTAATAGTTACCGGTGGCTATGACTATGGCGCATGAAAAAAGACTCCGCGTCCAATACTAATATTTAGAATTATATATTTTGTTTATATTTACATAAAAACATGGATAACTATTAAAATGAAAATTGACATTTTTTTATAATAGTAAAAAAACTGAGTTTTGTTTTAGAAGCATTGATATTTGTATATTTATAAAAATATGTTTTATTTTTATACAGGTTAAAAGAGAAGAAATAATTAAATATATATATATATATATATATATATATATATATATATATATATATATATATATATCATATATGCAAATGGTGAGCAACATACCTGATCAATAGGAATACGATATTACAAAATCTACAGTTAGATTCCACCTTAGAAACGTAAACAAATTCAAGTGCACTAGATTTCAATATAAGCAGCGTCATGCCCTTACTAGTCACCTCAAGCCATTATTCAAAAAAGGGCAACGGAACATTCCAATGATGGGAATGCTTTTATTGAGTTTTCCCCCCACTACTTTCGCAACAAAATTAATGCACTTCCATTCCTAACCAAGGGTTAAACTTCATTCAGGGGTCAACCATAACTTCTAAGACTTCCCCAACAAACCTTGGAGGCAACTGTTTTGGACCGACCAAAGACCCGGAATTACCAAGGCCTAAACCAATGTCAATTTACTCCAAATGGTCAAAGTATAAAAGTTATTACACAAAATATTCAAAAACATATTTTAATCTCCATTTTTGTTACGCTCAGCTCAAACGTTGGAGTGTTAACCTTGCAGATCCCCCCTACATTTAAGTATGAAGATCAACCATGCCAGTTCATGACAACTCATCATCAAGACACATCCAAAGAGGAAATTTATTTAAATTATGATTTTTCACACGTAAAACTTGAGATAAACATGTCAATATTAAGAATTCGTAAATATTCAAACTATTACTTATATTTAGGATTTTTTTAATTTAAGAATTCAGATAAAAAGTAAAAACGAAAAATATAGAAAAAAGAATTAGACAAAAATATCTAAATATTTATGTGAATTTTCTTAAAATTTAAATATCTAATGTGTTATATATTGTAACTTGTCAAATAATAAAACATTTTAAATTTTAAATATAATGGACAACTTGAAATATAAACTTTAATAGAGTAACTAAAAAATGTCAGATTTAAAAGGTCACAATCAATATCTTTTCATATATATTATGTTCATAAATTTACAGATTAAGAATAAACAAGTCTAGGTTTTTCATCCAAACACAAATTTCATCCTTATACATAAGTACAACGACAAACTAATCTTACACGTAATCATTTATTTTTAACACACACACTATTCTGGTCTATAATAAAATAATACGTTGAGCTTTTCGATGTTGCTAGCTTTCTAATTCTTCCATGAAAATATGTTGCTTCTTAGCACTATAATAATTTTATATTTATTATACAATAATTGTCAATAATGATAATTTTATATAATTTTTAATTTAGTCAATCAATTTCAATCCGGATATTGAATTTCAATTAATGTAATTTGATTTTTCGGAGAAAGGACTAGTTGGCAAAAATTCACTTTCCCAATCCGTTGTATATAAATTATATGATACACAAAAAGTTATGTTATTTTTAATGCACCAACGCTTATGATTCCATTTATAGAAATATTTTAACTAATAGTTACGTGGTGTGACTATGGCGCATGAAAAAGACTCCGTCCAATACTAATATTTAGAGTTATATATTTTGTTTATATATATTTACATAAAAACATGGATAACTATTAAAATGAAAATTGACATTTTTTATAATAGTAATGGAAATTGCAGGTTTTGTTTTAGAAGCATTGATATTTGCATATTTATAAAAATATGTTTTATTTTTATACAGGTTAAAAGAGAAGAAATAATTATACATATACCCTTTCATGAAAACTCATCATCAAGACACATCCAAAGATGAAATTTATTTAAATTATGATTTGTCACACGTCAAACTTGAGATAAACATCTCAATATTATGAATTCGTAAATATTTAAACTACTACTTATATTTAGGTTTTTTTTTTAATTTAAGAATTCAGATTAAAAGTAAAAAAGAAAAAATATAGAAAAAAGAATTAGACAAAAAATCTAAATATTTATGTGAATTTTCTTAAAATTTAAATATCACATGTGTTATATATTGTAACTTGTCAAATAACAAAACATTTTAAATATAATGGACAACTTGAAATATAATCTTTAAAAGAGGAACCAAAAAAAGTCAGATTTAAAAGGTCACAATCAATATCTTTTCATATATATTATGTTCATAAACTTACAGATGAAGAATAAACAAGTCTAGGTTTTTCATCCAAACACAATTTTCATGCTTATACATAAGTACAGTTGAAAACTAATCTTACACGTAGTCATTTATTATTTTTAACACACACTACTATTGCTAGTCTATTATAAAATGATACGTTGAGCTTTTCTGACGTTGCTAGCTTTCCAATTCTTCAATGAAATATATGGTATTTCTTAGCACTATAATAATTTTATATTTATTATACAATAATTGTCAATAATGAAAAATTATATAATTTTTTTAATTTAGTCAATCAATATTCTAGTTGGCCAAAAATTCACTTTCCCAATCCTGTTTTATATAAATTATATGATACACAAAAAAATTATTGTACTTTTAATGCCCCACTTCTTATGATTTCATTTAAAGAAATATTTTAACTAATATTTTTACCGGTGGCTGTCACTATGGCGGATGAAAAAAGACTCCGCGTCCAATACTAATATTTAGAATTATATATTTTGTTTATATATATTTACATAAAAACCTGGATAACTATTAAAATGAAAATTGACTTTTTTTATAATAGTTGAGGAAATTGTAGGTTTTGTTTTAGAAGCATTGGTATTTGTATATTTATAAAAATATGTTTTTTTATACAGGTTAAAAGAGAAGAAATAATTAAGAAAACCATATAAATCAAAGATAAATAAGTTACTGAATAAATTATTAAGCTTAATAATGGTTCTTGGATAAGTTCAAAATGGTAAATAATAAGTAATTTATAATTTTTTTTATAAAACAATAGAATGATACAAAATTTGATTGTATTGAAATGCATGTCTTCAATAATCATATTTATTACATAAATTAGATTTTTGAATTATTTAGTAACATATATATAATATTGATATTTATTCTCTCATACTTTACATCTTTTTAATAGTTATATTTAATACATAAAAATGAGAGATTTGATATTCTTATAGAAAATAGATTGGTGGTGTCGTAAATGGAGATGGTAATGTTCTTTGTGATTGAAGAACATGATTCCAATAGTAATACTTAATTCATGGGTTTTAAGGACATGACATGAATAATAAAATGCTTAATTCATGAGAATGAAGAAAAATCAATTATATATGATTCAACAAATTGTAAAAAATATTTTAATTTTAATGATGTGAATATTATGCTTTTATCATTTTTAATCAATCAAAATAACCCTTAAGTTTATAATTAAGTAAAATTATACATTTTATATGAAGTTAGAAATTAAATTATTCACGATGAGTATCTATTACGATCTCATGTTTGAGTATTGTTTAATATATTTTAGTTAACTTCAAGTTTAATTTCAAACTAGTAGGAAAATCGTGCGTTCGCACGGATCACGTTTTGGATGACTATGTTTTCACCATTTAGTATTTGAATATAATATATAAAATTAGAATAAAAAAAATTAAAAATGGAAATAAAATTAAATATATACATAAAGTTGGTAGTGAAAGGTTACCAGTGCGATACAATTGTGGATCGTAGAATTATCACTATTTTGTCATGTAAATTCAAATAAATTATAAAATATCAAGATATTATTGGGAAAAAATTATATAAAAATGGATTAGAAGTTAATTGTATAAGTTTTAAGAAACCAATGTACTTAATAAAAACTATTAAACACATGGTTTGTAAAAAATACTTGTGATTTTTTAGCGTTGATTGAGTTATACATGCGTGTTCACACAATATTGATGTGTTATCCAGCTCATTAATCGTGTGGTAACGCATGCTTTATTTTCAAAATGTAATAAAATGTAAATAAGAAAAAAATAGACATAATAGTTTATTATTTTTTAAAAGACAATAAATCAATTTTTATGTTTTCTTTCAAAATGTAAATAAAAAAACAAATATATTTTCCCAAATGTATTATATGGCCTTCCTAGGTATGGAATATAAATGTAATATACTGGTACGGACAATTGTATATTTAAAATATAATTATAAAGTTGATAAGAAAAACAAAATTAATTTACAAAAATAAATTATTATGTTTAAAAGAAAAACATATTTAAAAAAACATTATTGTTTTATCATAATTGTTTTACACCAAAAATAAATCAAATTTTCATATATTATTTTTAAAAATGTATATATTTAGAAAAATGACAAAATAGAAATGAAAAAAAAAATAATAACTCGTATGTTATGATTTTGAAATGATTATCCACACATTTATATGATATTGATGGTTACCCATGCTCACACATTTGCTATCATATTACATATATTTATTTATTATCTTCAATAGATCATGTTGTGTATAAACAATCAACTTATTAGTTTTGTTTTACTATAAAAACTAATAAATAGGTATACTTCCAATATGTGTAGTTTAACAAAAAAATAAATTAAAGAACTAAGTTAAAATATATATTTCTCAAAAATAAAGTCAAAAATATATAATTGATTTAAGTGCAATTTTTAAGAAGTCAGTTTGTTATTAGTTGTGCTTGATTAAGGAAGTGTAAAACGTCCTCAACAATTGTTTTGGAGATTTAATATCTGTTTCATGGAGAGAAGACAAGATGCGTGAAGACTTGTGAGTAAAGAAATCCTAGGTCTGTCACTCTATTTAAAGGGTCAATCCTATTTTGCGGTTGGCCGTTCAAGTTTTAGTGATTCTATATTTTATTTTCGTTGTGCATTGTTTTGGTTTTAGGTTGTTAATTGTGAGCCTTTCTTGCAAGTTTCTTGAGAAGGATGTTTTAGGTTTAAGTTTTCAATCACCATAAGCTTTGAAGCAAGCATGATTGTGTGTCTTTGAAGAGTATCTTCAACTTTATTAGTTTTAATATCAAGGGTAGTAGTGAGGAGTGAGCGGAGGATTCTCATATCTATGTGTGGTATATTAGGTAGAAGGATCAGGTAGTTTGATTAAGTGAGGAGGGTAAGCAGTAAGGTTTAACTCAATTAATACTACTAATAGTGAACTTCATCCCGATTGAGGCCCCAGACGTAGGTTATTTAGAGCCAAAATGGGTTATCAATTCTCGTGTCTTTTCGCTTTTATACTTTGCAACTATGTGTTGTGTTCATGGCGATTTAAGTGTCGTGACATTACATTCGACATCTTATATCCGATACTAGAATTTCAAAAGCTTTTAATAGGTTTTACTTTAAAAACAAACACTCCCTTAGGAATAAAATGCAACCAAGAAAAATTAGATCTTGGTGAATTTACAATATACCCATTTTCCAGAACAAAAACTCCCTTAAACACAAAGACTTTCTCAAAGCGTTGTGGCTAAAATAAAGTAAGAAAAGTAGAAAAATGTTTTTGAGAGAGTGATGAGTTAGAGATAGCTCACATTTGTGGATGTAAAAAATAAATGGGAGAGGCCTTTACTTATATGCTTGAGTTTCACACAAAATAAAAAAGATTCATGGGCCAATTTAATGTCTCAATAGATTGGGTCCAAAAGCCAATTGATAATTTTGTTCTTGAGGAGACATATATTGGACATGATGTTGGTAACCGATCCAACTTATTAAACCAATTTAACAATAATGTATAATATATACGATAAAAAATATAAAAGGAATAAATAACATAAGAGTAACTTAGTTTGGTGAAACGCATATCCAATAAAGGAAGTTCACTACTCGAATTAGTTCTTTAGCTAGTTCAAGGAGCCTTTTGCTTAATTGGTTATGTCAAGGCATTTTAGCTTAAAAACTCTTTCTTAACTGGTTTTGTCAAGCACTTTAATTGAACAACTCTTCTAAGCAACATGTTTGAACACATGCTGGAACATCTGTTCCACATATTACCTAAAATAACACTTGTACATATGTTGTTTTAACTAATGCAACAAAATAACAGGACCTACACCAATCGATTGGATGATTTAAAACAATCAATTACAACTACCCATTTTGGAAGGTTTTGAAAGAAAGAAGTCTCCCTTCATTAAGATGATGTAATAATTGATTAGGAATATGACCTAAGTGATTGGACATTCAAACAAATCTTGTCCAAATCATTATGACATCTCACGATTCATATGGGTAGGCTCCAAAAGTTTTTTTGGTTATTTTATTTTAGAAATAGAGGTTGTTGAAAATGTTTTTAGTGAGTGTGAGTTTTAGAAATATAAATTTACCAAAAAGCCCTTGAGTTTTTTATTAAACTATCAGATGAGCTTTTACACTTCCTCTCTTTCACGCTTTGAAGCTTCAAGACATTGCAAAATACACCAATCATATAAGCATTTTCTTGAGTCTTCTTGACGCTTGAGATATCTTCAACTTGAATTACATAATTTGATGATGTTTACATTGATCATTAAACCCTAGTTCATCAGTAATATTCTGCATCTTTAAACACTTAACGTACTTGCTTGGTTTTATGATTTATGGTTAGATTGAATCATCATAGCTATTCATCAAAGGTTACATCTCTACAAGTTTTTGTTTCTAAAACAATGTTGTCATTATCAAAATTAAACCATGATATTCATGTTTTTCTTTAGCTTTTATCACTTCTTGAATAACCTGCTAACAAATGGTTCCATAAAAATGACTGTATATCCTTTTTCCTGAGTCCACAGGTATGATCAACCAATTTTAAGGGAAGCCGGCCATGATGTTGGTTGCATCTATGGTCACCTTAATACTCATATCAAAAGAGGTCCTAACTATTCCTACGACCACCTAGTTATATCTAAACATGTCACTCGACTGCACCAACATAACCTTTATCAAGGAAAACTCATCAACCTTAAAATTCTCAAAATGTTTAAACTAGGACACTCCATCTGGTCAACCATTTCACTTTATATGATCCTTGATTTTGGCATTACTGTGGAATTGATTATAGGTTTTCCGATAGACATGATCTCTAACACGCTTCTTCCTTAGGCAAGCAACTTGTAGATTTGAAGCCAATAAAAACGCAAAGTTGAAGCTTTCGTAGCATGATATAAAAAAGAGGGGCATGGAAGTGTTTTCATAATCACCCTCAATGTCTTGTTCAGATAAAATAGCTTAAAAAGAAGAATCCTTATATGAAGCTCCCTCATCTTGAAAGACCACTAAGAGCCTTTCGAAATAAGAATCATCAGTTATAGATATGACCTCTTAATCCAAGAGATCATAGAGAATGAGGAAGGATTTGAACTACAAGATACTCTCATTATCCCTACGAGAGATGGATCACTCTTAAAGTCAGTGACTAATCTAATAGGACTACCACTCACTATAGAAATCGACTCAAGGATTTCAAATGTTTCAATCACAATCCATATATATATATATATATATATATATATATATATATATATATATATATATATATATATATATATATATATATAAAGGGTGAGCAACATACCGATCAATATTCTTATTACAAAATCTACGGTTAGATTCCACCTTAGAAACGTAAACAAATTCAAGTGCACTAGAGTTCACTACAAGCAACGTCATGCCCTATCTAGTCACCTCAAGCCATTATTCAAAAAAGGGCAACAAAACATTCCAATGATGGGAAATTATTTAATGAGTTTCCCCCCACTATTTTTGCAACAAAATTAAGGCACTTCCATTCGACCAAGAGTTAAACTTCATTCAAGGGTCAACCATAACTTCTAAGACTTCCACGACAAAGCTTGAGGCAACTGTTTTGGACCGACCAAAAGAGGAAATTACCAAGGCCTAAACCAATGTCAATTCACTCCAAATGGTCAAAGTATAAAAGATATTACACAAGATATTCAAAAACATATTCTAATCTCCATTTTATTATGCTCATCTTAAGCGTTGGAGTGTTAACCTTGCAGATCCACCCTACATTGAAGTATGAAGATCAACCACACCAGTTCATGACAACTCATCATCAAGACACATCCAAAGATGAAATTTATTTAAATTATAATTTGTCACACGTCAAACTTGAGATAAACATCTCAATATTATGAATTCGTAAATATTCAAACTATTAATATTATTTAGGATTTTTTTTTTAATTTAAGAATTCATATTAAAACTAAAAAAGAAAAAGTATAGAAAAAATAATTAGACAAAAAAATCTAAATATTTATGTAAATTTTCTTAAAATTTAAATATCTCATGTTTTATATATTGTAACTTGTCAAATAAGAAAACATTTTAAATATAATGGACATCTTGAAATATAAATTTTAAAAGAGGAACTAAAAAAAGTCAGATTTAAAAGGTCACAATCAATATCTTTTCATATATATTACATTCATAAATTTACAGATTAAGAATAAACAAGTCTAGGTTTTTCATCCAAACACAAATTTCATCTTTATACATAAGTACAACTGAAAACTAATCTTACACGTAGTCATTTATTATTTTTAATACACACTACTATTGCTAGTCTATAATAAAATAATACGTTGAGCTTTTCTGACGTTGCTAGCTTTCCAATTCTTCAATGAAATATATGTTACTTCTTAGCACTATAATAATTTTATATTTATTATACAATAATTGTCAATAATGATAATTTTATATAATTTTTTTAATTTAGTCTATCAATTTCAATCCAGATAGGGAATTTCAATTAATTTAATTTGATTTTTCAAAGAAAGGAATAGTTGGCCAAAAATTCACTTTCCCAATCCTGTTTTATATAAATTATATGATACACTAAAAAATTCTTATGATTCCATTTACAAAAATATTTTAACTAATATTTTTACCGTAATGTCTATGCCGGATGAAAAAGACTCACGACCAATACTAATATTTAGAGTTATATATTTTGTTTATATATATTTACATAAAAACATGGATAACTATTAAAATGAAAATTGACATTTTTTATAATCGTAAAGGAAATTGCAGGTTTTGTTTTAGAAGCATTGATATTTGCAAATTAATAAAAATATGATTTAGTTTTATACGGTTAAAGAGAAGAAATAAGGTGTTACAAAATCTACAGTTAGATTCCACCTTAGAAACATAAACAAATTCAAGTGCACTAGAGTTTACTGTAAGTAGTGTCGTGCCCTTACTAGTAACCTCAAGCCATTATTCAAAAAAGGGCAACGAAACATTCCAATGATGGGAAAGTTTTTAATTAGTTTTCCACCACTACTTTTGCAACAAAATTAATGCCCTTCCATTCCTAACCAAGGGTTAAACTTCATTCAGGGGTCAGCCATAACTTCTAAGACTTCCCCGACAAAGCTTGGAGGTAACTGTTTTGGACCGACCAAAGACCGAAATTACAAGGCCTAAAGTAATGTCAATTCACTCCAACTGGTAAAGGTGTAAAATTTATTACACAAGATACTCAAAAACATATTCTAATCTTCGTTTTTATTACGCTCATCTCAAACATTGGAGTGTTAACCTTGCAGATACCCCTACATTGAAGTATGAAGATCAACCATACCAGTTCGTGACAACTCATCATCAAGACACATCCAAAGATGAAATTTATTTAAATTATGATTTTTCTCACGTCAAACTTGAGATAAACATCTCAATATTATGAATTCGTAAATATTCAAACTGTTACTTATATTTTGGATTTTTTTTTTAATTTAAGAATTTAGATTAAAAGTAAAAAAGAAAAAATATAGAAAAAAGAATTAGACAAAAAAATCTAAATATTTATGCAAATTTTCTTTAAATTTAAATATCTCATGTGTTATATATTGTAACTTCTCAAATAAGAAAACATTTTAAATATAATGGACAACTTGAAATATAATCTTTAAAGAGGAACTAAAAAGTCGGTTTAAAGGTCACAATGAATATCTTTTGATTAAGAATAAACAAGTCTAGGTTTTTCACCCAAACACAAATTTCATCCTTATACATAAGTACAATTTGAAAACTAATCTTACGTAGTCATTTATTAATTTAACACACACTACTATTGCCTTAAGCAACTGTTTTGCCTTTTTCCTCTTCTCTATGCATGTGAACTTAGGTCGTGTTAATTAGGTTAAATGTAGCCGTCATAGTAGTGTGAATTTAGATTGTGTTAATTAGGTTAAATGTAGTCGTCATAGTATTTAGGTTATGTTAATAATTTAAAGGTAGCCATTATAGTATAAGTTAGGGTTAAGTTCAATTATCGTTAGATTTTTAATAATTAAAAATTCAAATAATTTTTCAAAAAAACCTTGTGTTGACACATAAGCGACATTAACTGCCAAATCATTATGGTGTTCGTATTGATTAAAAAACCACGTTTGTCCATGGAATAAGAAAAATTAGTACTTGTTGTCAGAAGGTTATTAGTGGAATTTCCAGGTACTTTGATTTTTATATATTTATAATAGATAGATTGGATAGATAGTATTTTAAAAAAAAACATTAATTTTGGCAGTCTAAGTAAATAACTTTGCATTGGATGTATCGTAGTATATTACAAATTTTTTATTTTGCATTGAAACTATGAAACCCTTTCTCCTTTCAATGGAGAAACATTATTTATTCATCTATTATTTAATTGGAACAACTCAATCACTCTATTAATCTCTTTGTCTCTTCAATCATTCTATTCCTATGTTACGCTAAATCTTTCTCATTCTTAGAAGTCGATAAAATATCATAGCAAATTAAAAATCATCTCCATTGACATCTTTTGATAAGCCCCATCTCCTCATTCTTTTCTTCTCCACTTTGCCACTATTCATGATTCTTCTCCCATTTTTGTCAATAAACTAGATCCTTCAACAATCCAAGGTCACACGATCATCATTTTCACTTCATAATGGTATCCTTGAAGCAAACCCATTGTAGTTCGTTGTGGTTTCATAGATCTGAACATAACCCGATCGAGATCGAATTGTAGAACATTTTTCATCGTAGGAGGAGGAAAAGAGGCTCGACGGAGAGACTGGTGGAGAAGGTGTTCATTCTTCCATAGAGCTCCATTCATGACCAAGATTCTACCTCCAACTCCAACAATCCGTAACACCCTTTCTTCTATTTCAGCAAAATTCATCAAATTTCCAACGTTTTTCTCATTCAATAAAATAGCTATGAAAGGCAATTAATATACCAAATCAAAGAAATTTTGTAAGCTATTCAAAACTGGGATTACCTCAATCGGAGTTGTGGGAGATATGGTCGGTTTTGTGAGAGCCTAGATCGAAAATGACTTTCCAAAACAAAGAAGATGATGTTTCCTCCTCTCTTTACGCTTTAAAAATCGATTTTCTTCCACCAACTCCACCAACTTAAGATTCCATGCAACATATGTTTAATGGCTATAATGTCCTCTAACCATGCCAAAATTACTAGTTTGCCATTCGGTTGATTTAAAATTACTACTTTCTTAATTCCAACTAATCCTAATTATTCTCATACTTTAGTAATATAAATATAGGGATGTTACATAATTGGAAAAATTTTATTTTTTAAATATAATTTTATTTTTATTATACAAAATTTTTTGTTGTTGTTTATTTGAGTTTTTATTTTTAAACATATATATAATACATTAACTATAATTAAAAATATTAATAAAATATAATAAACGACATGAATATTTTAATATAAAATAATTATTAGTATTTTTTTATGACAAAACGTTAGTAGGTAAACTGAAAAATGTTATAA
This sequence comes from Vicia sativa, assembly GCA_021764765.1. Classification (NCBI taxonomy): domain Eukaryota; kingdom Viridiplantae; phylum Streptophyta; class Magnoliopsida; order Fabales; family Fabaceae; genus Vicia; species Vicia sativa. Next base: position 14,398,343 of record CM038797.1, read on the forward strand.
ATATTATACATTTATAAGACAACATGACACAAATATGATATAAAAATACATAAATTTTTAATAAATCATTTTCATTATTTTTAAATTTCTACAATTATCTATTATCATTTTATTTAATTAATATATATATATATATACATATATATATATATATATGTATATATATATATATATATATATATATATATATATATATATATATATATATATATATATATATATATATATATATATATAGGAGGATCAAATTACACCCGAAGAGTTACACCATGAGTTACACTCGCTCAAAAACGTTATTTGGGATTAATATGTTTTAAAGTCGACCATTGGATTGAAACATACTATATGTAGATCATTCCTATAAAGTTTGAGACTAATCTATAATGATTTACTATGTCAATGAACTACATCAAAATTAACGTTATATGAAAGTTCATTTTGACATTAATTTTAGGATATCTTGATCATATAGTAAACCATTATAGATTAATCTGAAACTTTATAGGTATGATCTATATGATGGTATGTTTCAATCCAACGGTTAATTTTAAAAAATATTAATCCGTAATGCTTTTTGGCGAGTGTAACTCATGGTGTAACTCGGGTGTGATCCTCCTCATATATATATATATATATATATATATATATATATATATATATATATATATATATATATATATATATATATATATATATATATATATATAAAGTTTTATCACTATGTCAAAAGTAAATTTTGTATATTTAAAAATGTAATCAATGATATACATGCATTTTATGAAAAACAAATTGATTATTGATACAATTATTTTTATAAACAAGAATAAGTTAGAAATATTTTATAAATAGATGAAATCTTGCCCGCTTTTCTAAATATTTATGAATTTTCTTAAAATTTAAATATCTAATGTGTTATATAATGTAACTTGTCAAATAAGAAAACATTTTATATATATTGGACACCTTGACATATAAACTTTAAAAGAGGAACTAAAAAAAGTCAGATTTAAAAGGTCACAATCAATATCTTTTCATATATATTATGTTCAAATGTTTAATGATTAAGAATAAACAAGTCTAGGTTTTTAATCCAAACACAAATTTCATCCTTATACATAAGTACAGCTGAAAAGTAATAGTCATTTATTATTTTTAACACACATTACTATTGCTAGTCTATATTAAAATAATACGTTGAGCTTTTCTGAAGTTGTTAGCTTTCCAATTCTTCAATGAAATATATGTTATTTCTAAGCACTATAATCATTTTATATTTATTATACAATCATTGTCAATAATGATAATTTTATATAATTTTTTTAATTTAGTCAATCTATTTCAATCCAGATAGTGTATTTCAATTAATGTAATTTGATTTTTCAGAGACAGGACTAGTTAGCCAAAAATTCACTTTCCGATCTGTTTTATATAAATTATATGATACACAAAAAATTATTGTATTTTTAATGCACCACTTCTTATGATTCCATTTAATACACAAAATAATATTCATATACTTATTTTTATTAAAATAACAACAATAATAAAATTATTAAGGGCACAAAGTAACTATAAATTAATATAATAAATTATTTTTGGAATATAAAAAGACAATAATAAACTTTATGAATAATAAGAATAAAAATTTGCATAACGGTAGGATGAGTGTCATTATTAAGGGCAACAAATTAAATATAAATTAATATAATAATTTATTTACGGAATATAGGAATCAGATGTATCATAATACTTATTATATTAGAAACACATTTATTTGGAATAGAAGACAACAATATATAAAAGTTGTAACAATGATTATACTAAATTAGAAACATTAATTTTGAAATCGATCTTTAAAATTTGAACAAATCTGTAAATCTGCTATCAAATCAAATATGCGATGAATTTGTTTATTAGAAATTTAGTAATTAAGGCATGATAATATTTTAATCGGTTGAAATAATGTATTTTCCTTTGCATTCAAAATGTCTTATGGAATTTGAACGGTTGAAAATGTCAATAATTTATAAGAAATTTTAGCGATTAAAATTAAAAAAAGTTAGAATGAATATTGAAAGATGGAAAAGGAAAACAATGATTAATCGGAAAATAGAAAAACAAATTGATATCAAACAACAAATATGAAGGAACCTGTAACATATTTATTTACCTTGGAAGCCTTTGTTGCAGATATCGCAAAACTAAAAGATTTGTCGCTAATAAAGTGTTGGGAGTAAAGTGTCCTGTATAAAAAAAACAAAAAAACAACCACAACTATGAATAAAAAAAACAAAAAAAAAACAACCACAACTATATAAATTAGTAAAAGATAGAAGATAAAGAACATGGACAGAAAATAAATAACAAAGAAATAAAAAAAAAGAAGAACAATGCTTTAAATAATGCTTTTTGCTTCAGATTCGGTTTTGCAACAATTCTTGTCGAATTTTCTTTAGATATGGTATGGCAATCTATTTTTGTCTGAAAAATATAACACGCAAAAATGATGAGGATGTGTTTAATAGAAAAGAAAACAACAATGAAAATGAAAAAAAAAAACAAATGGACTAGTGGAACAAACCTTTACAAAGAATTTATTGACAGGAGAAGATGGAATGATGGTGGAAGACAGATGGAATGATTTGGTAACACCGACTTTAAAAATATCTTCAAAAATATTTGGGGAAGATGTATTATCATTAAAAATATTATAGGAAGATGTATTTCGTTGTGTTTTTGAATGGTGACTTAGGTCGTGTTAATTAGGTTAAATGTAGCCGTCATAGTAGTGTGAATTTAGATTGTGTTAATTAGGTTAAATGTAGTCGTCATAGTATTTAGGTTATGTTAATTATGTTAAATGTATATAATACTATAAGTTAAAGATTAAGTGCAATTATCGTTAGATTTTAAATAATTTAAAATTCAAATGATTTTTAAAAAAATCTTGTGTTGACACATAAGCGACATTAATTGCCAAATCAATGTGATGTTAGTATTGATTAAAAAACCACATTTGTCCATGGAATAAGAAAAATTAGTATTTGGTGTCAGAAGGTTATTAGTGGAATATCCAGGTACTTTGATTTTTATATATTTATAATGGGTAGATTGTATTTTAAAAAAAACATTAATTTTGGAAGTCTAGATAAATAACTCTTGCATTGGATGTACCGTAGTGTATTTCAAACGCTTTAATTTTGCATTGAAACTACGGTACAGGAATTGTGCGTTCGCACAGGTCACGTAAAGTCTATATAAATAGCTACCTGATCGCTTATATGGTTAATGCAGTATTATTTATGTATATTAAACAAAGATAGTATAATGATGGTTAAAAATTTATAGTTATCGTTAAAAAATTATATAAAATATATACGATATTGACACAAAAAGATTTTAATGTTGATTGTCATATAAATATAATTTAATTTATATTTATATAGTTATCGATCTATACATTGAGTTAATAATTGTTATTATACTAAATATAGAGTAGAAAAACATGTTTGATCCATCGGACTTGTACTTATAACTTTATAATTTCTTGTAATTTTAGTTTTACCACTTCTATTAGCAAATATTATAAAATAAAACATATTATACACAAAAATACATATTGATTTAATAACAAATTAAAATTGATAATAATTTGATTATATTTAATAAATTGAATAATATTATATTTTTTAATTGCTATAGTAATTTAAAGTCATTAAACACATTATCTCTAATATCTTTCAATTTAGTTATATATATTTTGTATTAAAAAAATAGGTTCGACTCATTATTGCATTCCTATAACTTTTAAATTCTTCCATATTATAAGTAAATATTTTATCGACCGTCGGAATAATAGGTTTGCCCATCGGGTATACCTATGACTTTTAAATTCTATTGTATTATATAGTAAATATTTTTTGACATTGGAAAATAGATTTGGCGATCGGGCATGCCTATAATTTTAAATTCTTACATTGTAAATTTATTGATGCTATTGATATTATATGATTTTATCATCTAATAGATATAGATTTAACAAAGTTAAATTTTATAACAAGTGTTTGACAAATTATGTACAAATAACAATGGTTGGAAAACTTAAAAGAAAATAGTTAAGTAAATCAATTATTTGATATAACTTATTATTATATTAATTTTAAAGTATTAAAATTTATATTATCTTGATTATGTTAAAATAATCGATTTAAAAATTAAAACCGGTAATAAAATTCACATTTATATCTATGATACGATGTTAAATACTTGACCTTTGCTATTGAAAAAAACCAATTAATACAAATAAATCAAAATACAAAATAAATATTATAGAATATTATTATTCATTATCCTTTGGTAAGTGATACAACTTTGATGTCGAAACATAACATAGAAATTTAGACAAACTTTCTCAAATAACTCAAAGCGTCTTAATGCTTTTAATTGTATGAAATGAAAATATACAAATATAAAATATTTAATTGTATAAATGAAGATAATTAAAATAATTAATAATATTTTCATACAATTAAGTAAAATAAGATCTAAATTCTTACTTTTATCAATTAATATTTTCATATTTTCATTAAATTATTTCCTTTTCTAAAATATAATTGGAATTAAATGATAAGTATGTTTGATCATTCAATTAAGATATTCCTTTCTAATAAATATAATTTTGTTTTTATAAATAAACAAAAATAAATTAATTATTATTGAAGAAATTAAAGAATAATATATTATGCAAGAATAAATTGATTATTGAAAGAAAAATTATATTTGATTACAGGTCATCAAAAGACATAAATACTTTATAAATATTATAAATGATTAAAAATATAATATAATAATTATATAAGTTATGTAGTATCGATCCATCACAAACATATATTTGACTAGAAAATTATAATTAAATAGTCATCTATATGTGGGTTATACACTTATCACGTAATGTCGATATAAATATTAATTAAATAAGAAAAAATGTCTTAAAATATTATTGTCATATAAATAGTAAATATAAATACTAATTTAATTAAATCGATTGATTTTCTCGTTCATAAAATATACATTGCATGAGTCCGCCACTTTACAAACTCAAGGTTTGAAAAGCGGGACAAGATTTTATCCATTTATAAAAATATTTCTAACTTATTCTTGTTTATAAAAATAATTGTATCAATAATCAACTTGTTTTCATAAAATGCTGCAGATATCATTAATTACATTTTTAAAAGATACAAAATTTACTTTTGACATGGTGATAAAACTTTTTATATATTAATTAAATAAAATGATCGAAATAATTGTAGAAATTTAAAAGAATGAAAATGTTTAATTAAATATTTATACATAAATATTTCATTCTTTTTAATTAAACATTTTCATTCTTTTAAATTTCTACAATTATTTGAGTCATTTAATTAATATATAATAAATTTTATCACCTGATCAATAAATAAAATCTTTAAAAATATGATTAATGATATCGTGCATTTATGAAACAATTGATTGATTATAAACAGAATAAGATTAGAAATATTTTTATGGATAAATAAAATCGCTTTCAAAACCGGGTTGGGCGAAGCATGTTGAGCAGGAAATCAGCGGTGATTGGTCAATTGCTATTTACTATTTATATGACAATATATACAAGACATTTTTTTATTGAATATATTATGTCGACGTGCGTGCAATCTTGAACAATATGACTATAATTATAATTTTCTAGTCAAATATGTGTTTGTGATGGATCGGCACTGCTAACATATACTTATATATTAATCATTTATAATATTTATAGTATTATGTCTTTGGATGACCGATGCAATCAAATATAATTTTTCTTTCATGATTTATTGCATAATATTACTTTGTTCTTCGGCAATAATTATTTATTTTGTTTTTAAAAACAAATTATTATGATGAAAGGAACATCTTGAATGATCAAACATACTATCATTTATTCAATTATATTTTGAAAAATAATTTAATGAAAATGGTGGATAAAAGTAATTTGAATCTTATTTAATTGCATGAAAATATTAGAATTATTTAATTATCTTCATTTATACAATTAAATATTTTTATGTATATTCATTCATTAAACATTAAGGCGATTTTGGGTGAGGGTTTGTCAAATTTCTATGTTCGTTTCATCAGAATTTCACTGAATGGATAATATTCTATAATGTTGTTTTGCGTTTGTTGTTGTGTTGATGGTTTTCAATGGCGATGTCAGTGTTACATCGGTATCATGAACATGGTGTGAATTGATGCGGTTTATTCGTCGATTGTTACAACATAATCAGATATAAATTTTAATACAAATTAAATATAATAAGTTATATCAATTGATTTATAACTGTTACTTTAAGTTTTCAGCCATGTGTAATATTGTCGAACACTGTTATAAGGTAGCTTTTGAAATCTATATCTATGGATGATAAAATCATATAATATCAATAGCATCAATAAATTACAACTGGGAAAATTTAAAATTATGAATGCCTTGATCGGTAATATTTTCAATAGACATGTTACTTATAATACAATGGAGCCAAAGTGCATGGCATACCGATGAAACCAAATCGACCGGTCGTATTGCTTATGTGGAATTTAAAGTTATGGGAATGCACAATGAGCCGGACTATTTGATGGGCCGACAAAATATATAACTAAATTGAACGGATATTGAGATAATGTTTAATGACTTCAAATTACTAAACCAATTAAAAATATATATGTTCATAAATGCTCCGTCAAATTATTATCGGTCAAATCAATAGCATTTTGTGTAATATGTTTTATTTTATAATATTGCTAATGAAAGTGGTAAAACAAAATTACAAAAAGTAAAATATAAATAATGGATCAGTTTATGTTTTCTCTATATTTAGTATAACAATTATGCTCATGGGCCCGACAACCTGCGGCGTAAATTGTGTTTATATGCAATCGCATTAAAATCTTTTGTGTTAACATATGATTTTTTTAGCGATAACTATAAATTTTTAACCATCGTTATCTATCTTTGTTTAATGCCTATAATCTTTGCTGGCATATGGCGATCGTCCAGCTATTCTGGACTTTCGTTATGATTTTGTTATCATTTATACTATATTATTTGTAACAATATTTCACACCATATAAATGCATGGGTGGATAATCGATTTATAGATGTATAAAATGTATTAGATTATATACTCATATGTTTTTCATTATAATTTCTATGTATATCCTAAAACTACTACAACAATAAATTATATTTAAAATTTATGTGACAATCATAATAGATAGTTTTCTCTTAATTCGTATATATTTAAATATTTATATTTTAACCATAACTATATAATATTTATATGACAATCATATTTAAGTTTTTCTCACTTCATTCATATTTATATCGATTTCACGTGACCAATCGAGCATACGCGTGTCCTTTACTAGTTAAATTAAATTAAATATAATTAAAGATCAACTAAATTAGAGGCAATAAATTGTTTTTAACGGAAGAATATTTAATAATTTTTGTTTATTGATATTCTAAAATAAAATATTTTTTTGACCTAAAATTAAAATCGTTAAAATGTAAAAAAATAAAATAAACTTCAACAAAAATATTGAAGGGTTTTGCCTTAGCAGTATCGTTTCACAATCCTTTATATCAAATAATATTAACCCTAGCCTCCAAACTCGTGTTGCGTTTCATCCTCTATTAACATTACTTTGCTATCCTCAAGTCTTGACACAATTCCTCACCCATGTTTGCGGTTCATCATGTATTCTAGCATTGTAGGTATATTATTTTTCACAATTGGTTTTACTATTTTTAACCAAAACCTTTTATTGAGGTTGTAAAATAAGAAAGTTATACCACAAACAAGTTGTTTATTTCGATGGAGTTGATGAGTCAAAGCCAAGTTTTCAATTGTTTTGTCTTTGTTGGCACCGTTGATAGTCAAACTTGTGTGGTTCTTGTGAATTTTCATTTATTCAATCTCTTATTTCGTTCATTTTAGATCCATATCCTAATTGTGCTATTTTAGATTTAATGCAATTGGATAATGATATAATTTTTTTCTTAAGGTGGTTCGATTAATGCATATTTTAGTGAATTCATTCAAATAGTATATTTGAGTAGAAAAACAATAATAAAAATGAATAAAACATAGAGTATAAATGGACAACATGGAATGATGGTGGAAGACAGATGAATGATTGGTAACACCAACTTTAAAATATCTTTAAAAACATTAGGGAAGATGTGTTATCTTTAAAATATTATGGGAAGATGTATTTACGTGGTGTTTTGAATGGTGTCTTTTCCTCTCTCTATGTTGAACTTAGGTCGTGTTAATTAGGTTAAATGTAGCCGTCATAGTAGTGTAAATTTAGATTGTATTAATTAGGTTAAATGTAATCGACATAGTATTTAGGTTATATTAATTATGTTAAAGGTAGCCATTATATAGTATAACTTAGGGTTAAGTTCAATTATCGTTAGATTTTTAATAATTAAAATTCAAATGATTTTTCAAAAACCTTGTGTTGACACATAAGCGACATTATTTGCCAAATCATTATGGTGTTAGTATTGATTAAAAACCACGTTTGTCCATGGAATAAGAAAAATTAGTACTTGGTGTCAGAAGGTTATTAGTGGAATTTCGGTACTTTGATTTTTATATATTTTAATAGATAGATTGGATAGATAGTATTTTTTTTAAAAAACATTAATTTTGGCGGTCTAAATAAATTACTCTTGCATTGGATGTATCGTAGTATTACAAGCGTTTTTATTTTGCATTGAAACTATGGAAACCCTTTCTCCTTTCAATGTAGAAACATAATCCATTCATCTATTATTTAATTGGAACAACTCAATTACTCTATTCATCTCTTACATCTCTTCATCATTCTTCCCTCTCTCTTGCTAAATCTTTGTCATTCTTAGAAGTCGATAAATTATCATAGCAAATTAAAAAAAAAAATCTCCATTGACATCTTTTGATAAGCCCCATCTCCTCATTCTTTTCTCCTCCACTTTTGCCATATTCACGATTCTTCTCCCATTTTTCGTGACCTTGGAGCCATCATTTTTCACTTAATGGTATGCTTCAAAAGCAAACCCATTGTAGTTCGTTGTGTTTCATAGATGGAACATAACTTCGATCTGAAATCTGAATTGTAGAACATTTTTCATCGTAGGGCAGGAGGAAATTGAGGCTACATGGCGAGGCAGGTGGAGAAGGTGTTCATTACGCCATAGAGCACCATTCATGACCAGATTCTACCTCAACTCCAACAATCCGTAACACCCTTTCTTCCATTTCAGCAAAATTCATCAAATTTCAAGCGCCTTTTTCTCATTCAATACAATAGCTATGAAGGCGAATTAATATACCAAACCAAAGAAAATTTTGTAATCTTTTCAAAGTCAAAAATTACCTCAACGGGTTGTGAAATGGGAGATATGGCGGTTTGTAACACCCAATTCTACCCAAAGTTTTTTATGCAATAATCGGAGTAATTTAAAATTTCATAAATTAAATCTGAGCGTTACACCATCAAAAACAACTCACTTTAAAGCAGTTTACTTTAAAGTATAATTTGGATACATATCGCGAGGAAAACATAAATTGATTCATAGAAATCAAAACATCTCCTTTATTAAACTTCTTCATCAAGATCATGTTTTATGAATTATGGTTCTTATTCACAAAGGAATAATAATAAAACAACAACAACAAGGCGACATAAACATTTCCCCAGGTGCTCGTATCAGGCGACACCGACTCGACTAACGACTATAGACTCCGTCTTCATCTTGCATGTTACCAATATATAGGTAGCAGTGAAACAAGTAAAGGGTGAGATACTCCAATACATATAATCAAGGCATGATAAAATGTATATATATATATATATATATTTTAAAATTATAAAGGGTATAGATTAATAAGTATAATTCCAACACATAATCAAAACTCACTTACTTTACTCGTCATCCTAATGTGTATAATCTACACTATATCCATGTAACTTCCTCGGCATAGCGTCGCAACAACACATAACCTCTGTCACCACGAAATCGTCAAGAGCTAATACATCACTAATTAACACGGTAGTCTTAAACAACATCAATAACAACATTAAATAATGCTAGTAATATAAACAACATAACAAATCATCATAAATTGGCTAAAGCCCATCTTCGCTTTTGGCATAAAGCCCATCTTAAGCTTTTGGCATAAAGCCATCATCAAACATCATCACAAACATCATCATCATATATCATCGCAATTCAATATCATTCATCAATCAAACAAAACCGCAGCAAACAACTCAAACATAAACATAACCGACTCCATGAGACACGACTATATTATGCATGGTACCCAATCGCTTCTGTCGTAATTAGGGACACTTGGCATAAAGCCGATCTTAAGCTCGGCATAAAAGCCATCATCGCAGCATAAAAGCCTCTTCCTTGGCATAAAAGCCCTCTTCGCTTATGAAATGTATGACTCGACAATAAAACAACACAACACAAAAACAGCGTCTTCTCTCATTCAAATTGGCATAAAGCCCATCGCATAATTTATCAAAACAAGATAAATATATCGCCATCATAATTTGCATTATGCAAACATCACTAATAAATTCACCAAAATGTGCATTCACAAATCGAAGCATATATTAACATCAATTTAATCATAACATCAACACGTACAAAACATATACCATTACATGTCAACAAGTATTCATTAATAAATGCAGAAATATAATCTACGTTTATTCACACATCATTATTAATTAATTCACTAAATTCGAGCGGAAAATAGTCAAACACCTATAATTGTCATGGCCATTCCTAACAATAGAAATTATAATCATAATCGTCAGCGTCGAAACGGATTGTCCATCGTACATAAATCTACTAAATCATTGTCCAGATTCAATTTCACGTAAATTGGCTTGTTTGAATCGTCTACGCAAAAACTTCGTAATTTCTAAAAACTAACTTCACCACACGTTCTACGTCAAACTTAGCTATACGTCAATTTCGTTAGATTAAAGACAACTTGCTCAATCGTCAATTAGAAATCGAATCGGAACATAATCGGGTTCTAAATTTAATGGCTATCTTATCCTCTAATTATATTTATTAATACTAACTAGTAGTGTATGGAAATAATGGAATTGAAATAATGATCTATATCAAATTATGTAGGAACTAAAAACGAGAAAGCAGAAAAATGGAAAAACAACTAAAGCTTGGAAATCAAAAATTCCATCTCCTCCTATCTAAAGGGCCAAGACTTCCAGAGGCATGAGTGATGGGCGCTGCGCCATTGGGGCTTAGGACGGCCGCCCTCCATCTTGCCCAGGATGGGCCTCCTTGTCTCCCTCCCTCCACTTAGTTTCTTCTTCCTTAATTGCCAAATTGAGGGCGATTGTATTATATTTTCGAGGTTTTGAACGATTGTATTTCTTCATGTTTATAATTTCTTACATAGTTAACAATTTCTTTCTATTTCATTTTATAACTTCCTTACTACAATACTACTAACAACCTACCCCGTCTTACTTCTAATTCAGTTTTCTACACTACTTGACAATCAATCAAAGCATAACTCCTTTAAACCCTCTATCCTTTTTCTCAATCTAAACTAATTCCACCAACCTAACAACATGAGATGGAAAATCAAATCCATTTCAAACGCAACTCAAAACCTCACACCAATTTTTCATCCACAAATCCACAATATATAAATATCAAAACCCTAACTATGGAGTGGAAGAATCAAACACCCACCTCTAGC
>CM038797.1:14410270-14511358 GCA_021764765.1 Vicia sativa
AAAATAAATAGCGAGCAAATGAGAAAACCATCTTCAAATGTACCGTGATGCAATGTTATGCTATGATATGCAATGTTTATGGAATGCAATGCAATGTTTTCGAGGACCTAGAGATTTAAATTTGTTAAACAAGCAATGAACAAACATTTATTAGTACACTCTTTATTATTCTTTTCTTTTTTTTTTTTAGGTACAAGAATAGTTCAAAACAATAACAAAAGAAAAGCATAAAAATCCTAAAGCTCTAAGTCTCCATGGGCGCTTCTTGGTGAGGTAGGTGTTGATGCTTCGCTCCTCATGATAGCTTGGTCAACTCTAGCACTTTCTTCTCACTTGCATAGCGAGCTTCAAAGGTATCCTTTCTTCCTTGAGTTGAATCAAGGATCTCTTCAAGTTTTCAAAATCGATGGCATGTCGGGATGGAGAGCAGTGTAAGTCGTCACCTGGCAGGGTTCCATAATTACCGGTAAAAGCAGTGAATGGCATCATGAGGTTTTGAGCTGAGCTGCACCATTTGAGTAAGGTTCCCAAGGAATGGATTTTTGGTGCCCCAAAGTCTTGGTATCAGTCTTCTTTACCATAATGTATGAACCCATTGATGATGGAGATCGTGGTTGTGTCGAACACAATATCTTGGAGAAGCATATCATGAGGACCATCTCTTGAGAGCAAAACCAAATGACGTGAAGCTAGAAGGGTTGTAAGTAATATCCTCTTATACCAAGTAGTGGTACATTAGAATTCTCCACAACTCGATGAAGGTGAAATCCTTTTGAGAAAAAGATTCCAACGGATATCGAATGAGAGTGACATCAACCTTTGAGACCATCTCACCTTTGTTCATTCTTCATGATGGAGGAAGGTCTTGAAATAAACCACCTGGAAAAGTACACAACACATGAGAGTTCCTTGTCGCTTAGTAGTACAGTGTGTGGAAGATGGGATGTCTCCAAGTAAAGTAGGCAGGGATTACGGGTAAAGCAACTTGATGGCGCTAACATCTATGAATTGATCCAGTTAGGGAATAGAACCTAACCATAGATTAAGACCTGATAATATTGGTCATGGAAACTCATAACTTTGAGGAATTCTCGGCTTTCTTAATCGGGAACTTGGAAAGTAAACCCTAACTCCACTTCTAGTTTCCCAATTGGCTTCAATGTCCAGAGCGCTTGAGATGTAAAGGCGGATGCAATGTCTTCTTCGTGCTACAAGACCTTCTCTAGACCATGAATGGCATTTGTCAAGAATAGGTATCCCAAGTAGCTTAGAGAACTCTTCAAGTAGGAACCAACTGATAATGCGAGATGTAAAAGCAATGTTTGGATCAAAGAACGAAATAGGACATGCATCATATCTTCTTCAAAACAAAATAACAAATCAAGTGAACCATGTCTTTTGATGAACTGAGCATGGTGGGAATTTACGAAACCAATTCTTTGAGTTGAGAAGGTATACCCATGAAGTTGATTCGGATAGTCTTTCTAAAGCCATAATACCACAAAAGCAGGCAAGATAAATCCCTAGGTCCTTGAAATAGTTAGAAATGATATGCAATGCAAATGATGTCATGATGTCATGTTTAGCACACACAAACAATTCACACAATGAGCCTAGGGTTAAGGCTTGCATGAGGTATAGGTGATTACCCACAAAAGTTTGAGTTGGTTCATCCGTTGTCCTATAATAGTATAGGGTTCTAGGAATCTCCATCATTGATCTTTCTCGTAGGCGCTTATTTCAATACGACTACAGTGGTCGACGAAAGTGTCCCAAAAGTCTGATCTCAATGGCGGCATCGGTATCAACCAACCTCGGGTCTACACCAAAGCCGGCCATCTCACTATACAATGGCCAAGATGGGTCAATTAAGGTTCTAAAAGTTTAGTTAGCGTGATGACACCCTTGAAGCCAATACTATCTTCAACTTGGAATGAAGAGTATCGGGACAACCAAGTGTCACATAACGTAGCCATCATGTTGACCGTTTAGTTATACGTCTAGCGGTCACGATGATTTATTGCTACTTACCTAAAAGGAAACGGATCCGTTGTAGGATCCCCACAATATAATACCAGCAACCCTTAAAAGTAAAACAAGCAAGTCAAACAAAAGCGATAAAAGTTATCTAGAAATCCCTAAGGCATTCTCTTTAGGGTGTATCCCTAGCGAAGTCCCTTGATTACCATAACACGGTGATGACTTTGTGGATTTTTGTATCGCAAATGTGCGGATAGAAAGTCGCCACCGACTTTATTTTTATCAATTAAGGAAGGTAAAAGTACAGAAAAAAGACCTTCGTTAGATTCGAGTTCGGGAGAATGGTTATGAAAAGGAAGGTATTAGCACCCCTTTCCATCCGTGATTATCTGGGCTCTTAGTGCTCTAGATCACCTTTTAAAATTGCTTCCATGTGTTTGACAAAATATTTTGAAAAAGGCATTTCACTTTGACTTTGTAATGACTCATGTAGGAATGTATACAAGTGTCGGAAATCTTCGCTTTGAAAAGTTTGAACTTTGAAAAAGTGTGTGGAGTGAAAAGCATTTGGTTTTGAGCAAGCAACTAAAGACTTATTACCCACTCGAGAATTGGTCGTTTCGTGCTTCTCGTTCCTTTAAAATGCGTATACGTACCATTAGTTGGTAGGTAGCTCCATTCGTTGGATGTAAGCGGGACATTCGAAGGGACATCGGATGGTGTAGAGGCAACAGGAAGTATCCTAGCACATTCGAAGGGACTATTATCATTTTAAGTAGGCGACAATCGAGGGTCAAGATCATGTATTGGAGGCGACATCGTGGGTCTTATGATCTTTGTATCGAAGGGACTATGATGATTTGTTTGGAAGGTAGCGGTGCTAGAATACCTCTACGTTCGGGGACATGACCATTTTGAATTCGCAAAGGCATCGAGAGAATTACCTAAGCGCGTGTGTGAAAGAAGTGTTGATTCGGATATTTTATCTTGCAGATTAGTGGGCTATGTTCGTTATTATCTTGCCATACACTAGTTACTAGCAATTTATAGGTGCGGATATTAAATGCGAATGTAAAATGCGGAAAGGTAATCCACGCTATTACATGGCTTTGGGCGGATATAACTTAAAATGAGAAAATAAAGATCCTAATTTAAACTATTACATCCCATGAAGCAATTTACATTATTGAAAAATAAAATGATAAAGAAAGATAAATACGAATCGGATCAACTGTAAAAAGGAATGAAAATGGAAAATCGATATAGATCGAATAAGAAAAAAATGTTAGTAAAATGCAAATTTTATGAGAAAATTATTACATAAACAATAAAATATGCTAAAATAAATTTTGGGATTTTGGATGCAATTTAATAATTAAAACTAATTAAAATACAAGTATAATAAATATAATTATTTTAATTTATAAATTAAGTTTTAAAATTAAAAATTTGATTTTTAAATAATAAATAGTTAAATTATGAAAATATATATTAGTAATAGTTAAAATTGAAATAATGGCAAACATCAAAATCCGAATACATAATATAATGATTTACAAAAGCATGGATTGATTCAGGGATCATTCCGAATGCATTGGTGGTCCCTTGGTCCAATTTTCCTATTTGGTGGGAAACCTAAATCGACCTCGAAACCTAGTAATGGCATAACTCAGTCAGGCACTTTCAGCGCCAATTAGCCGGAAGTCGAGATGGCTTGCATACTTGATTCTAAACATGAACAAATCAAAACAAGTTAATAATGCATGAATGATGAAATCGATTTTGAAAAAACGACAAACCGAATCGTGTTTGATGGATTCTTGATGGTTTTGAGCAGTAAGGATCCGGGATGTACGGAGATGTCAAGGAATGTATTGGACACCTCAAAATCAACTAAAAGCGGTTGGAAGTATGATTGTGTGCTTGAAGGTCACGGATTTTTGAGTTAGGTTAGGGTTCTTGAGCCAATTTTCTGTTCTCTCTTGATAGGTATGCATCATATATTTATCTTGGATGGATTTGGGATGGTTTGGGAAGGAATCAATCAACATTCAAAGCAAATCAAATTTGATTTTGTACAAAATCAAATTTTCATTTGATTAATTTCCAATCAATCTTGCCATATTGATCAAATTTCGAAATTTGCTGGCCTTTGTGAGTTGCTTGGGTCTCAAGGAAGCAATAAAATCAATCTTGCAATTAATTTTGATTTTATACTTTATTTTTAAATTTAATTTATTTAAATGAATAAATTCAAATTAAATAGAAAAATAAAATAAAAATTCGTGGCATTGGTGGATATTCCTAATGGTGTGAGAATAAGTTTGGATGAAGAAAAAGCAACCCAATTTGCAAAAATTTGATTTTTAAGTATCTCTCTTTGTGTTCCTTCAAAATTGCCCAACTTGTGAATGGTGTATCTTGCTTAATTTTCCACATTTTGAGTGTTCTTGGACTTTTGGAAAACTCTAAAGTCCTCTAACCAACCTTTTTGGTCTCATCTCAATTGGAGTTTCCATGCTCAATATATCTTCAAAATAAAAAGTTGACTTTTGTTGACTTTGAAAATGACACATAATGTTTTGAGCTATACCTCTCAAATGAAGCATTTTTTTGACATTCTTGTGAGACATGAAGTTGTAGAATTGAATTTCCTTCAAAACAAGAGGTGGTGGAAAATTTCGAGAAAGTATTAGAAAGTTATGATCGATCAAGTTGATTGACTTTTCACCTGAAACCCTAATTTAGAAATTTGACTTTCGAGCAAATCTTGAGTTTTCTTGTGAATCAGATCAACCCTTGATCAAATGATGAATGTAACTTCAAAATGAGGATGTTGACCCAAAATTATGAAGTTTGACTGTATGTTGACCATAGTTGACTTTTGTCAATACATGATTTTCAACCATCCGAGCAATTGTGCGAAACTTGACGACTTGAAACTTGACATGGAGAATCTTTAAAGCATATGAGGAGGCATGAAGACCATTGGAGATGTTGGAAAATCTTACTTTGAGAATACAAACCCTAGTTTGGGTTGATTGTCTAGAGAGAGTTTGTCGATCAACTCTTGAGGCATCCTTGAGTATGATGTATGAAATATCTTGAGAAGATGGAGGGCAATTTTGGGGTATGACAATAAGTCTTTAGAAAATTAGATGAAATTTGAAGTGAATATAAGTCTTAATAAATCTGGTAAATATTGAAGTGAATACAAGTCTTGAAATCGATAAATTTGAAGTGAATAAGTCTTAGAAAATTAGATGAAATTTAAGTAGACCATTCTTGAAATTTGATGAAATGAGTGAATATAAGTGTTCGAGAAAATGCGATGAAATTTGAAGTGAATATAAGTCTTGAGAATATCACGATGAAATTTGAAGTGAATATAAGTCTTGAGAAAATCGATGAAATTTGAAGTGAATATAAGACTTGAAAATCTTGTGAAAGTTGAATTTATAAGTCTTGAGAAAAATTAGATGAAATTTGAGTAAATATAAGTCTTGAGAAAATCTGGATTAAAATTGAGGTAAATACAAGTCTTGGGAAATTTGATGAAACTTAGAGTGATATAAGTCTTGAGAAAATATGATGAAATTTGAAGTGAATATAAGTCTTGAAAATAAGTGAAGTTTGAAGTGAATATAAGTCTTGAGAAAATCGTGGAATTTGAAGTGAATATAAGTTTTATGAAAATGGAGGTGAAATTTGAAGTGAATATAAGTCTTCAAAAATCGTGAAATTTCAAGTGAAAATAAGTCTTAGGAAAATGCAGTGAATTTGAAGTGAATATAAGTCTTCAAAAATCATTGAAATATGGTGAATATAAGTCTTGAGAAAATCTTGTGAAACTTGAAGTGAATATAAGTCTTAAGGCTTCAAGTGAAATTTGAAGTGAAAATAAGTCTTCAGCAAATCTGGTAAATATTGAAGTGAGTACAAGTCTTCAGGAAATCTGGTGAAATTTGAAGTAAATATAAGTCTTCAGACAATCAGATGAAATTTGAAGTGAATACAAGTGTTAGGAAAATCGATGAAATTTGAGTGAATATAAGTCTTCGGAAAATCGATGAAATTTGAAGTGAATATAAGTCTTGAGAAAATCTTGTGAAACTTGAATTGAATATAAGTCTTGAGAAAATTAGATGAAATTTGAAATGTTAAGTGTTCGAGAAAATGGGTAAAATCGAGGTGAATACAAGTCTTCAGGAAATTTGATGAAACTTGAAGTGAATATAAGTCTTTAGAAAATTAGATGAAATTTGAAGTGAATATAAGTCTTGGTCGATGAAATTTGAAGTGAATATAGTCTTGAGAAAATCGATGAAATTGGAGTGATATAAGTCTTGAAATACTTGTATGAAACTTGAAGTGAATATAACTCTTGGAAAATTGAATGTTCAAGTAAATATAAGTCTTGAAACGGTTAAAATCGAAATGATACAAGTCTTGAGTTTGATGAAACTTGAAGTGAATATAAGTCTAGAAAATCGTGAAAATTGAGTAGAATGAAGTCTTGGAAAATCATGAAATTTGAGTGAATATAAGTCTTGAGAAAATCAGTTAAATTTGAAGTGAATATAAGTCTTGGATAATCATTAAATTTCAAGTGAAAATAAAACTTGAGAGAAAATATGATGAAATTTCGGTGAATAGAAGTCTTGAGAAAATCATTGAAATTTTGAATATAAGTCTTGAAGAAATATGATGAAATTTGAAGTGAATATAAGTCTTGAAATGCTTGAAACTTGAAGTGAATATAAGTGTTCAAGGAAATTAGATGATATTTGAGTAAATATAGTCTTGAAAATAGTTAAAATTGAAGTGCAATTCTTAGGAAATTTGAAATTTGAATTGAATAAGTGTTGAAAATTTGAAATGAGAATATAAGTCTTGAGAATATCGAGTGAAATTTGAAGTGAATATAAGTCTTGGAAATCTGATGAAATTTGATGTGAATATAAGTCTTCCAAAATCGATGAAATTTAAAGTGAATATAAGACTTTAGAAAATCTTGTAAACTTGAAGTGAATATAAGTCTTGAAAATTAGATGAAATTTGAGTGAATATAAGTCTTGAAAATCATTGAAATTTGAGTGAATATAAGTCTTGAATGCGGTGAAATTTAAGAGTGAATATAAGTCTTAGAAAATCATTGAAATTTGAAGTGAATATAAGTCTTCAGAAAATGGTGAAATTTTAAGTGATAAGTCTTAGGAAAATCGGTGAAATTTGAAGTGAATATAAGTCTTAAAATATTTTGGAATTTGAGTTACTATAACTCTTTGAAAAATCGGATTTAAAATTGAAGTGATTACAAATCTCGAAATCACATCGAAATTTGAAGTGAATATAAGTCTTGAATATCGGTAATTTGAAGTGAATATAAGTCTTAAATCGATGAATTTGAAGTGAATATAAGTCTTGAGAGAATCGATTAAATTTGAAGTGAATAAGTCTTGAAAAATCGATGAAATTTCAAGTGAAAATGTCTTGAAAATCGTGAATTTGAAGTGAATATAAGTCTTGAAAATCCGTTGAAATATGAAGTGAATATAAGTCTTGAAAATCTTGTGAAACTTGAAGTGAATATAAGTCTTCAGAAAATTAGATGAATTTGAAGTGAATATAGTCTTGGTAATCGGTAAATATAACTCTTCTAAAAATCCGATGAAATTTCTAGTGAAATAAATATCAGGAAAATCGATAAGAAATTGAAGTGCATAGGTCTTTAGAAAATCGATGAAATTGAAGTGAATATAAGTCATAGGAAAAATCGATGAAATTTGAAGTGAATATAAGACTGAAAAAAGTTAAAGTTATAGTGAATATAATTCTTGAAATCGATGAAATTTGAAGTGAATATAAGTCTTGAAAATCGATGAAATTTGAAGTGAATATAAGTCTTAGGAAAATTAGATGAAATTTAAGTGATATAGTCTTGAGAAAATCTTATGAAATTTGAAGTGAATATAAGTCTTGAGAAAATCGGTGAAATTTAAGTGAATACAAATCTTGAAAATCACGATGAAATTTGAAGTGAATATAAGTCTTTAGAAAATCAGATAATATTTGAAGTGAATATAAGTCTTCAGAAAATCTCATGAAATTTGAAGTTAATATAAGTCTTCAGAAAATCTGGTTAACATTGTAGTGAATACAATTCTTTAGGAAATCGATGAAATTTAGTGAATATAAGTCTTGAATATAGGTGAAATTTGAAGTGAATATAAGTCTTCGAAAAATCTAGGTAAATTTGATGAAATATATCTTTAAAAATCTGATTAATTTGAAGTGAATATAAGTCTTCAGAAAATTTGGTGAAACTTGAAGTGATTATAAGTCTTCATAAAATTAGATGAAATTAGATGAAATTTGAAGTGAATATAAGTCTTTAGAAAATCTGGTTAAAATTGATTTAAATACAAGTCTTCAGGAAATCTGATGAAATTTGAAGTGAATATAGGTCTTCAGAAAATCAGATGAAATTTGAGAGATGAATAAGTCTTGAAAATTTGATGAAATGAAGTGAATATAAGTCTTGGAAAATGGTGAAATTTAAAGTGAATATAAGTATTGAGAAAATCTGATGAAATTTAAAGTGAATATAAGTCTTCAGAAAATCTGATGAAATTTGAAGTGAATATAAGACTTCAGAAAATCTGATGAAATTTGAAGTGAATATGTTTTGGAAAATACAGATTAAATTTGGTGAATATAAGTCTTCAGAAAATCTGATGATATTTCAAGTGAAAATAAGTCTTCAGAAAATCTGATGAAATTTGAAGTGAATATAAGTCTTGGAAAATCTGTTTAATATGAAGTGAATAAGTCTTAAGAAATCTTGTGAAACTTGAGTGAATATAAGTCTTAGAAAATTAGATGAAATTTGAGTGAATATAAGTCTTGACAAATCTGGTAAATATTGAAGTAAGTACAAGTCTTCAGGAAATCTCATGAAATTTGAAGTGAACATACATCTTAAGATAATCTAAAGAAATTTGAAGTGAATATAAGTCTTTAGAAAATATGATGAAATTTGAGTGAATATAATCTTAAAATCTTATGAAAATTGAAGTGAACATACGTCAAGATAATCTAATGAAATTTGAAGTGAATATAAGTCTTAGAAAATAGATGAAATTTTAAATGAATATAAATCTTCAGAAAATCTGATGAAATTTGAAGTGAATATAAGTCTTGAAAATCGTGAAATTTGAGTGAATATAAGTCTTAATCATTGAAATTTGAAGTGAATATAAGTCATCGAAATGTACATGAAACATGAGTGAATATAAGTCTTGAGAAAAAATGGATGAAATTTAAGAGTAAATATAAGTCTTGAGGAAAATGCAGCGTTAAAATTGAAGTGAATATAAGTCTTAGGAAATACGATTAAATTTGAAGTGAATATAGTTTTGAAAATCGGTGAAATTTGGTGAATATAAGTCTTCAGAAAATACTGGTTAAATTGTTTAATACAAGTCTTGAAATCACGATGAAATTTGAAGTGAATATAAGTCTTCAGAAAATCGATGAAATTTGAAGTGAATATAAGTCTTGAAATATACGAAACTTGAAGTGAATATAAGTCTTAGAAAATTAGATGAAATTTGAAGTAATATAAGTCTTGAGAAAATAAGTTAAATTGAAGTGAATATAAGTCTTAGGAAATCTGATTAAATTTGAAGTGAATAAGTCTTCGAAAATAGATAAAATTTGAAGTGAATATAAGTCTTCAAATACTTGGAAACTTGAAGTGAATATAAGTCTTAAGAAAATTATATGAAATTTGATAAATATAAGTCTTGAAAAATCAAAGTTAAAATTGAAGGGAATACAAGTCTTAGGAAAATGAAGAAATTTGAAGTGAATATAAGTCTTGAGAAAATCGATGAAATTTGAAGTGAATATAAGTCTTCAGAAAATCTGATGAAATTTCAAGTGAAAATAAAACTTCAGAAAATATGATGAAATTTGAAGTGAATATAAGTCTTCAGAAAATCTGTTGAAATTTGAAGTGAATATATGTCTTCAGAAAATATGATGAAATTTGAAGTGAATATAAGTCTCCCGAAAATCAGATGAAATTTGAAGTGAATATAAGTCTTCAGAAAATCTGATTAAATTTGAAGTGAATATAAGTCTTCAGAAAATCTTATGAAATTTCAAGTGAAAATAAGTCTTCAGAAAATCTGTTGAAATATGAAGTGAATATAAGTCTTCAGAAAATCTTGTGAAACTTGAAGTGAATATAAGTCTTCAGAAAATTAGATGAAATTTGAAGTGAATATAAGTCTTCAGAAAATCTGGTAAATATTGAGTGAATACAGTCATCGGAAATCGTGAAATTTGAAGTGAATATAAATCTTCTAAAAATCTGATGAAATTTCTAGTGAAAATAAATATTCAGAAAATCTGATTAAATTTGAAGTGCATATAAGTCTTTAGAAAATGAAATGAAATTTGAAGTGAATAAGTCTTGAGGAAAATCGGTGAAATGATGAATGAATATAGGAAAATGCAGTTAAATTTGTAGTGAATATAATTCTTGAAATCGATGAAATTTGAAGTGAATATAAGTCTTGAGAAAAATCGATGAAATTTGAAGTGAATAAGTCTTCAGAAATTAGATGAAATTTGAAGTGAATATAAGTCTTGATCTTATGAAATTTGAAGTGAATATAAGTCTTGAAAAATCTGGTGAAATTTTAAGTGAATACAAATCTTGAGAATCGATGAAATTTGAAGTGAATATAAGTCTTTAGAAAATCTGATGGTATTTGAAGTGAATATAAGTCTTCAGAAAATCTCATGAAATTTGAAGTTAATATAAGTCTTCAGAAAATCTGGTTAACATTGTAGTGAATACAATTCTTTAGGAAATCTGATGAAATTTGAAGTGAATATAAGTCTTCAGAATATCTGATGAAATTTGAAGTGAATATAAGTCTTCAGAAAATCCGATGAAATTTGAATGAAATATATATCTTTAAAAAATCTGATTAATTTGAAGTGAATATAAGTCTTCAGAAAATTTGGTGAAACTTGAAGTGATTATAAGTCTTCATAAAATTAGATGAAATTAGATGAAATTTGAAGTGAATATAAGTCTTTAGAAAATCTGGTTAAAATTGATTTAAATACAAGTCTTCAGGAAATCTGATGAAATTTGAAGTGAATATAGGTCTTCAGAAAATCAGATGAAATTTGAAGTGAATACAAGTGTTCAGAAAATTTGATGAAATTTGAAGTGAATATAAGTCTTGAGAAAATCGTGGAATTTAAAGTGAATATAAGTCTGAGAAAATCTGGTGAAATTTAAAGTGAATATAAGTCTTGAAATCGTTAAATTTGAGTGAATATAAGACTTGATAAATTGAAATTTGAAGTGAATATAATGTTTCGAAATCAGATAAATTTGAAGTGAATATAAGTCTTGGGAAAATCGATGAAATTTCAAGTGAAATAAGTCTTGAAATACGTGAAATTTGAAGTGAATATAAGTCTTGAAAATCAGTGAAATATGAAGTGAATATAAGTCTTAAGAAAATCTTGTGAAACTTGAAGTGAATATAAGTCTTCGAAAATTAGATGAAATTTGAAGTGAATATAAGTCTTGAAAATCATGGTAAATATTGAAGTAAGTAAGTCTTGAAATCTCTGTGAAATTTAGTGGTATACTGTCTTAAGATAATCTAAAGAAATTTGAAGTGAATATAAGTCTTTGAAAATCACGATGAAATTTGAAGTGAATATAAGTCTTAAAAATCTTATGAAAATTGAAGTGAACATAAACTTAAAGATAATCTAATGAAATTTGAAGTGAATAAGTCTTAGGAAAAATAAGATGAAATTTTAAATGAATACAAATCTTAGGAAAATCATGAAATTTGAAGTGAATAAGTCTTGGAAAATCAGTGAAATTTAGTGAATATAAGTCTTCGAAAATCTGATGAAATTTGAAGTGAATATAAGTCTTGAAATACTTCTGAAACATGAGTGAATATAAGTCTTGAAAATGAGATGAAATTTGAAGTAAATATAAGTCTTGGAAAATAGGATTTAAATTGAAGTGAATAAGTCTTGAAATCTAGATTAAATTTGAAGTGAATATAAGTTTTCAGAAAATACGTGAAATTTGAAGTGAATATAAGTCTTCAGAAAATCGGTTAAAATTGTTTAGATACAAGTCTTGAAATCAGTGAAATTTGAAGTGAATATAAATCTTGAAAATCGGATGAAATTTGAAGTGAATATAAGTCTTCAAATACTTGAAACTTGAAGTGAATAAGTCTTAAAAAATTAGATGAAATTTGAAGTAAATATAAGTCTTGAAAATGCGGATTAAAATTGAAGTGAATATAAGTCTTGAAATCAGTTAAATTTGAAGTGAATATAAGTCTTGAGAAAAATGCAGTAAAATTTGAAGTGAATATAAGTCTTGAAATACTTGTGAAACTTGAAGTGAATATAAGTCTTCAGAAAATTATATGAAATTTGAAGTAAATATAAGTCTTAAAATGGTTAAAAATTGAAGAATATAAGTCTTGAGAAAATCGAGAGAAATTTGAAGTGAATATAAGTCTTCGAAAATCAGTGAAATTTGAAGTGAATATAAGTCTTAGGAAAATCGTGAAATTTCAAGTGAAAATAAAACTTGAGAAAAATATGATGAAATTTGAAGTGAATATAAGTCTTGTCTGTTGAAATTTGAAGTGAATATAATGTCTTGAGAAAATATGATGAAATGAAGTGAATATAAGTCTCCCGAAATCGGTGAAATTTGAAGTGAATATAAGTCTTGAAAATCGATTAAATTTGAGTGAATATAAGTCTTGGAAAATCTTGTAAATTTAAGTGAAAATAAGTCTTGAGAAAATCTGTTGAAATGAAGTGAATATAAGTCTTCGAAAATCTTGTGAAACTTGAAGTGAATATAAGTCTTTAAAAATTAGATGAAATTTGAAGTGAATATAAGTCTTCAAAAATGGTAAATATTGAAGTGAATAAGTCATCGTGAAATAATGAAATTTGAAGTGAATATAAATCTTCAAAAATCAGTGAAATTTCAAGTGAAAATAAATCTTGAGAAAATCAGATTAAATTTGAAGTGCATATAAGTCTTTAGAAAATCTGATGAAATTTGAAGTGAATATAAGTCTTCAGAAAATCTGATGAAATTTGAAGTGAATATAAGTCTTCATAAATACTTTTGAAACTTGAAGTGAATATAAGTCTTCGGAAAATTAGATGAAATTTGAAGTAAATATAAGTCTTCAGAAAATCTGGTTAAAGTTGAAGTGAATATAAGTCTTCAAATCTGATGAAATTTGAAGTGAATATAAGTCTCGTAAAATCTGATGAAATTTGAAGTGAATATAAGTCTTGAGAATATCTGATGATATTTGAAGTGAATATAAGTCTTCAGAAAATCTGATGAAATTTGAGGTGAATATAAGTCTTCAGAAAATCTTGTGAAACTTGAAGTGAAAATAAGTCTCTAAAATTAGATGAAATTTGAAGTGAATATAAGTCTTGTAAAATGATGAAATTTGAAGTGAATATAAGTCTTGAAAACTGATGAAATTTGAAGGAAATATATATCTTAAAAAAATCGGATGAATTAGAAGTGAATATAAGTCTTCAGAAAATCTGGTGAAACTTGAAGTGAATATAAGTCTTCAAAAAATTAGATGAAATTAGATGAAATTTGAAGTGAATATAAGTCATCAGAAAATCTGGTTAAAATTGATTTTAATACAAGTCTTCAGGAAATTTGATGAAATTTGAAGTGAATATAAGTCTTCAGAAAATCTGATGAAATTTGAAGTGAATATAAGTCTTCAGAAAATCTGATGAAATTTGAAGTGAATATAAGTTTTCATAAAATCTGGTGAAATTTGAAGTGAATATAAGTCTTGGAAAATCGATGAAATTTCAAGTGAAAATAAGTCTTCAGAAGATCTGATGAAATTTGGAGTGAATATAAGTCTTCTGAAAATCTGTTGAAATTTGAAGTGAATATAAGTCTTCAGAAAATCTTGTGAAACTTGAAGTGAATATAAGTCTTCAGAAAATTAGATGAAATTTGAAGTGAATATAAGTCTTCAACAAATCTGGTAAAAATTGAAGTGAGTACAAGTCTTCAGGAAATCTGATGAAATTTGAAGTGAATATAACTCTTTTAAAAATCTGATGAAATTTCTAGTGAAAATAAATATTCAGAAAATCTGATGAAATTTGAAGTGCATATAAGTCTTTAGAAAATCTGATGAAATTTGAAGTGAATATAAGTCATCAGAAAATCTGATGAAATTTGAAATTAATATAGGTCTTTAGAAATACTTGTGAAACTTGAAGTGAATATAAGTCTTCAGAAAATTAGATGAAATTTCAAGTAAATATAAGTCTTCAGAAAATCAGTTAAATTTAGTGAATATAATTCTTGAAATCAATGAAATTTGAAGTGAATATAAGTCTTGTAAAATCGATGAAATTTGAAGTGAATATAAGTCTTGAGAATATCGATGAAATTTGAAGTGAATATAAGTCTTGAAAATCTGATGAAATTTGAAGTGAATATAAGTCTCGTAAAATCTGATGAAATTTGAAGTGAATATAAGTCTTGAAAATCTTGTGAAACTTGAAGTGAATATAAGTCTTCGAAAATTAGATGAAATTTGAAGTGAATATAAGTCTTCAAAAATGGTGAATTTAAGTGAATATAAGTCTTCGTAAAATCTGATGAAATTTGAAGTGAATATAAGTCTTTAGAAAATGATGAAATTTGAAGTGAATATAAGTCTCTAAAATCTGATGAAATTTGAAGTTAATATAAGTCTTCAGAAAATCTGATGAAATTTGAAGTGAATATAAGTCTTCAGAATATCTGATGAAATTTGAAGTGAATATAAGTCTTCAGAAAATCCGATGAAATTTGAAGGAAATATATATCTTAAAAAAATCTGATGAATTTGAAGTGAATATAAGTCTTCAGAAAATTTGGTGAAACTTGAAGTGAATATAAGTCTTCATAAAATTAGATGAAATTAGATGAAATTTGAAGTGAATATAAGTCTTCAGAAAATCTGGTTAAAATTGATTTGAATACAAGTCTTCAGGAAATCTGATGAAATTTGAAGTGAATATAAGTCTTCAGAAAATCTGATGAAATTTGAAGTGAATATAAGTCTTCAGAAAATATGATGAAATTTGAAGTGAATATAAGTTTCGTAAAATCGTGAAATTTGAAGTGAATATAAGTCTTGTAAAATCTGTGAAATTTCAAGTGAAAATAAGTCTCAAAATCTGATGAAATTTGAAGTGAATATAAGTCTTGAAAATTTGAAATTTGAGTGAATATAAGTCTTCGAAAAATCTTGTGAAACTTGAAGTGAATATAAGTCTCGAAAATTAGATGAAATTTGAAGTGAATATAAGTCTTCAAAAACTGTAAAATTGAAGTGAGTACAAGTCTTCGTGAAATCATGAAATTTGAAGTGAATATAAGTCTTCAAAATCTGATGAAATTTGAAGTGAATATAAGTCTTGAAAAATCATGAAATTTGAAGTGAATATAGTCTTGAAAATCATGAAATTTGAAGTGAATATAAGTCTTAAAATCATGAAATTTGTGAATATAAGTCTTCGAAAATCTGATGAAATTTGAAGTGAATATAAGTTTCGAGAAAATCGGTGAAATTGAAGTGAATATAAGTCTAAAAATCATGAAATTTGAAGTGAATATAAGTCTTCGAAAATCATGAAATTTGAAGTGAATATAAGTCTTCGAAAATCTGATGAAATTTGAAGTGAATATAAGTCTTCGAAAATCTGTGAAACTTGAAGTGAATATAAGTCTTAAAATTAGATGAAATTTGAAGTGAATATAAGTCTTCAAAACTGTAAAATTGAAGTGAATATAAGTCTTGAAATCATGAAATTTGAAGTGAATATAACTCTTTAAAATCTGATGAAATTTCTGAAAATAAATCTTCGAAAATCTGATGAAATTTGAAGTATATAAGTCTTTAGAAAATTTGATGAAATTTGAAGTGAATATAAGTCTTCGTAAAATCGATGAAATTTGAAGTGAATATAAGTCCGTAAAATCGGTTAAATTGTGAGTGAATATAATTCTTGAAATCGATGAAATTTGAAGTGAATATAAGTCTTGAAAATCGATGAAATTTGAAGTGAATATAAGTCTTGAGAAATCGATGAAATTTGAAGTGAATATAAGTCTTGAAAAATCATGAAATTTGAAGTGAATATAAGTCTTCGAAAATCGATGAAATTTGAAGTGAATATAAGTCTTGAGAAATCGATGAAATTTGAAGTGAATATAAGTCTTCGTAAAATCGATGAAATTTGAAGTGAATATAAGTCTTCGTAAAATCGATGAAATTTGAAGTGAATATAAGTCTTGAAAATCTTGAAACTTGAAGTGAATATAAGTCTTCGGAAAATTAGATGAAATTTGAAGTGAATATAAGTCTTCAGAAAATGTGAAATTTTAAGTGAATATAAGTCTTCGAAAATCAGTGAAATTTGAAGTGAATATAAGTCTTTAGAAAATCGATGAAATTTGAAGTGAATATAAGTCTTGAAAATCATGAAATTTGAAGTTAATATAAGTCTTCGAAAATCTGAATAAATTTGAAGTGAATATAAGTCTTCGAGAATATCGATGAAATTTGAAGTGAATATAAGTCTTGAAAATCAATGAAATTTGAAGGAAATATATCTTAAAAAATCAATGAATTTGAAGTGAATATAAGTCTTCGTAAAATCTGTGAAACTGAAGTGAATATAAGTCTTCATAAAATTAGATGAAATTAGATGAATTTGAAGTAAATATAAGTCTTCAGAAAATCTGGTTAAAATTGATTTGAATACAAGTCTTCAGGAAATCTGATGAAATTTGAAGTGGATATAAGTCTTCGAAAATCATGAAATTTGAAGTGAATATAAGTCTTCGTAAAATATGATGAAATTTGAAGTGAATATAAGTTTCGAAAATCGGTGAAATTTGAAGTGAATATAAGTCTTCTAAAATCGATGAAATTTCAAGTGAAAATAAGTCTTCAAAAATCGATGAAATTTGAAGTGAATATAAGTCTTAAAAACTGATGAAATTTGAAATGAATATAAGTCTTCAAAATCTTGTGAAACTTGAAGTGAATATAAGTCTTCGAAAATTAGATGAAATTTGAAGTGAATATAAGTCTTCAAAAACTAAAAATTGAGTGAATACAAGTCTTGAAATCTGATGAAATTTGAAGTGA
Source organism: Vicia sativa (assembly GCA_021764765.1). Classification (NCBI taxonomy): domain Eukaryota; kingdom Viridiplantae; phylum Streptophyta; class Magnoliopsida; order Fabales; family Fabaceae; genus Vicia; species Vicia sativa. The sequence continues at coordinate 14,427,541 of CM038797.1, forward strand.
ATATAAGTCTTCGTAAAATCGATGAAATTTGAAGTGAATATAAGTCTTCGAAAATCTGATGAAATTTAAAGTGAATATAAGTCTTGAGAAAATCGATGAAATTTGAAGTGAATATAAGTCTTAAAAATCGATGAAATTTGAAGTGAATATAAGACTTGAAAATCGATGAAATTTGAAGTGAATATAAGTTTAAAATCGGTGAAATTGTAAGTGAATATAAGTCTTGAAAATGATGAAATTTCAAGTGAAAATAAGTCTTAGAAAATCGTGAAATTTGAAGTAAATATAAGTCTTCAGAAAATCTGTTTAAATATGAAGTGAATATAAGTCTTAAAAATCTTGTGAAACTTGAAGTGAATATAAGTCTTCGAAATTAGATGAAATTTGAAGTGAATATAAGTCTTCAGCAAATCTGGTAAATATTGAAGTGAGTACAAGTCTTCAGGAAATCTGATGAAATTTGAAGTGAACATACATCTTAAGATAATCTAAAGAAATTTGAAGTGAATATAAGTCTTTAGAAAATCTGATGAAATTTGAAGTGAATATAAGTCTTCAAAAAATCTTATGAAATTGAAGAACATATAGCTTAAGATAATCTAATGAAATTTGAAGTGAATATAAGTCTTCAGAAAATCAGATGAAATTTGAAGTGAATACAAGTGTTCAGAAAATCTGATGAAATTTGAAGTGAATATAAGTCTTCAGAAAATCTGATGAAATTTGAAGTTATTATAAGACATCAGAAAATCTTGTGAAACTTGAATTGAATATAAGTCTTTAGAAAATTAGATAAAATTTGAAATAAATATAAGTCTTCAGAAAATCTGGTTAAAATCGAGGTGAATACAAGTCTTCAGGAAATTTGATGAAACTTGAAGTGAATATAAGTCTTCAGAAAATCTGATCAAATTTGAAGTGAATATAAGTCTTCATAAAATCTGATGAAATTTGAAGTGAATATAAGTCTTCAGAAAATCTGATGAAATTTGAAGTGAATATAAGTCTTTCAGAAATACTTCTGAAACTTGAAGTGAATATAAGTCTTCAGAAAATTAGATGAAATTTGAAGTAAATATAAGTCTTCAGAAAATCTGGTTAAAATATAAGTGAACACAAGTCTTCAGGAAATCTGATTAAATTTGAAGTGAATATAAGTCTTCAGAAAATCTGATGAAATTTGAAGTGAATATAAGTCTTCAGAAAATCTGGTAAAATTTGAAGTGAATATAAGTCTTTCGAAAATCTGATGAAATTTCAAGTGAAAATAAAACTTTAGAAAATATGATGAAATTTGACGTGAATATAAGTCTTCAGAAAATCTGTTGAAATTTGAAGTGAATATAAGTCTTCAGAAAATCTGATGAAATTTGAAGTAAATATAAGTCTTCAGAAATACTTGTGAAACTTGAAATGAATATATGTCTTCAGAAAATTAGATGAAATTTGAACTAAATATAAGTCTTCAGAATATCTGGTTAAAATTGAAGTGAATACAAGTCTTCAGGAAATCTGATTAAATTTGAAGTGAATATAAGTCTTCAGAAAATCTGATGAAATTTGAAGTGAATATAAGTCTTCAGAAAATCGATGAAATTTGAAGTGAATATAAGTCTTCAGAAAATCTGATGAAATTTGAAGTGAATATAAGTCTTCAGAAAATCTGGTGAGACATGAAGTGAATATAAGTCTTCAGAAAATCTGATAAAATTTGAAGTGAATATAAGTCTTCAGAAAATCTGATGAAATTTGAAGTGAATATAAGTCTTAAGAAATACTTGTGAAACTTGAAGTGAATATAAGTCTTCAGAAAATTAGATGAAATTTGAAGTAAATATAAGTCTTCAGAAAATCTTGTTAAAATTGAAGTGAATACAAGTCTTCAGGAAATCAGATTAAATTTGAAGTGAGTATAAGTCTTCAGAAAATCTGATGAAATTTGAAGTGAATATAAGACTTCAGAAAATCTGATGAAATTTGAAGTGAATATAAGTCTTCAAAAAATCTGATGAAATTTCAAGTGAAAATAAAACATCAGAAAATATGATGAAATTTGAAGTGAATATAAGTCTTCGTAAAATCTGATGAAATTTGAAGTGAATATAAGTCTTCAGAAAATCTGATGAAATTTGAAGTGAATATAAGTCTTCAAAAATACTTGTGAAACTTGAAGTAAATATAAGTCTTCAGAAAATTAGATGAAATTTGAACTAAATATAAGTCTTCAGAATATCTGGTTAAAATTGAAGTGAATACAAGTCTTCAGGAAATCTGATTAAATTTGAAGTGAATATAAGTCTTCAGAAAATCTGTTGAAATATGAAGTGAATATAAGTCTTCAGAAAATCTTGTGAAACTTGAAGTGAATATAAGTCTTCTTAAAATTAGATGAAATTTGAAGTGAATATAAGTCTTCAGCAAATCTGGTAAATAAAGTAAGTACAAGTCTTCAGGAAATCTAATGAAATTTGAAGTGAACATACATCTTAAGATAATCTAAAGAAATTTGAAGTGAATATAAGTCTTTAGAAAATCTGATGAAATTTGAAATGAATATAAGTCTTCAAAAAATCTTATGAAAATTGAAGTGAACATACAGCTTAAGATAATCTAATGAAATTTGAAGTTAATATAAGTCTTCAGAAAATCAGATGAAATTTGTAGTGAATACAAGTTTTCAGAAAATTTGATGAAATTTGAAGTGAATATAAGTCTTCAGAAAATCTGATGAAATTTGAAGTGAATATAAGACTTCAGAAAATCTTATGAAACTTGAATTGAATATAAGTCTTCAGAAAATTAAATGAAATTTGAAGTAAATATAAGTCTTCAGAAAATCTGGTTAAAATCGAGGTGAATACAAGTCTTTGAAAATTTGATGAAATTTGAAGTGAATATAAGTCTTCCGAAAATCTGATGAAATTTGAAGTGAATATAAGTCTTCAGAAAATCTGATGAAATTTGAAGTGAATATAAGTCTTCAGAAAATCTAATGAAATTTGAAGTGAATATAAGTCTTCAGAAATACTTGTGAAACTTGAAGTGAATATAAGTCTTCAGAAAATTAGATGAAATTTGAAGTGAATATAAGTCTTCAGAAAATCTGATGAAATTTCAAGTGAAAATAAAACTTCAGAAAATGTGATGAAATTTGAAGTGAATATAAGTCTTCAGAAAATTAGATGAAATTTGAACTAAATATAAGTCTTCAGAATATCTGGTTTAAATTGAAGTGAATACAATTCTTCAGGAAATCTGATGAAATTTGAAGTGAATAAGTCTTCAGCAAATCTGGTTAAAATTGAAGTGAGTACAAGTCTTCAGGAAATCTGATGAAATTTGAAGTGAATATAAGTCTTTAGAAAATGAGATGAAATTTGAACTGAATAGAAGTCTTCAGAATATCTTGTGAAACTTGAAGTGAATATAAGTCTTCAGAAAATCTGATGAAATTTGAAGTGAATATAAGTCTTCAGAAAATCTGATGAAATTTGAAGTGAATATAAGTCTTCAGAAAATATGATGAAATTTCAAGTGAAAATAAAACTTCAGAAAATATGATGAAATTTGAAGTGAATATAAGTCTTCAGAAAATCTGTTGAAATTTGAAATGAATATAAGTCTTCAGAAAATCGATGAAATTTGAAGTGAATATAAGTCTTTAGAAATACTTGTGAAACTTGAAGTGAATATAAGTCTTAAAAATTAGATGAAATTTGAACTAAATATAAGTCTTGAATATCCGTTAAAATTGAAGTGAATACAATTCTTCAGGAAATCTGATGAAATTTGAAGTGAATATAAGTCTTCAGCAAATCTGGTTAAAATTGAAGTGAGTACAAGTCTTCAAGAAATCTGATGAAATTTGAAGTGAATATAAGTCTTTAGAAAATCGGATGAAATTTGAATGAATAGAAGTCTTGAATATCTTGTGAAACTTGAAGTGAATATAAGTCTTGAAAATTAGATGAAATTTGAAGTGAATATAAGTCTTGGAAAATCATGAAATTTGAAGTGAATATAAGTCTTCAGAAAATCTGGTTAAAATTGATATGAATACAAGTCTTCAAAAAATCTGGTGAAATTTGAAGTGGATATAAGTCTTGGAAAATCGATGAAATTTGAAGTGAATATAAGTCTTCGGAAAATCTCGTTAAAATTTAAGTGAATACAAATCTTGTGAAATCGATGAAATTTGAAGTGAATATAAAATCGATGAAATTTGAAGTAAATATAATTTCATAAGATAATCTCATAAATTTTTGAAGATTAAAAATCTGATTTTCTAAAGATTAAAAATCTCATAAATTCATCTGAAGATTAAGACTATAAGTCTTTAAGATTATCTTACGAAATCTTAAGATAAATTTGAAGTGAATATCAGTCTTCAAATATCAGTCTTCAAAATATCTGATGAAATCTGAAGTTAATATAAGTCTTCATAAAATCTGATGAAATTGGAAGAGAATATAAGTCTTCAGAAAAACCGATGAAATTTGAAGGAAATATAAATCTTAAAAAAATCTGATGAAATTTGAAGTGAATATAAGTCTTCAGAAAATCTGGTGAAAATTGACGTGAGCATACGTCTTAAGATAATCTGATGAAATTTGAAGTGAATAAGTGTTCAGAAAATGTGATGAAACGTAAACATATTCAAGTGCACTAGAGTTCACTATAAGCAGCGTCATGCCCTTACTAGTCACCTCAAGCCATTATTCAAAAAAGGGCAAGGAAACATTAAATAAGTTTCCCTCCCCCCACTACTTTTGCAACAAAATTAATGCACTTCCATTCCTAACCAAGGGTTAAACTTTATTCAGGGGTCAACCATGACTTCTAAGACTTCCCCGACAAAGCTTGGATGCAACTATTTTGGACCGATCAAAGATCTGAAATTACCAAGGCCTAAACCAATCTAATTTCACTCCAAATGGTCAAAGTATAAAAGTTATTACACAAAATATTCAAAAATATATTCTAATCTCCGTTTTTATTACGCTCATCTCAAACGTTGGAGTGCTAACCTTGCAGATCCCCCTACATTGAAGTATGAAGATCTACCATACCAGTTCATGGCAACTCATCATCAAGACACATCTAAAGATGAAATTTATTTAAATTATGATTTTTTACACGTTAAACTTGAGATAAACATCTCTATATTATGAATTCATAAATATTCAAACTATTACTTATATTTAGGATTTTTTTTTAATTTAAGAATTCAGATTAAAAGTAAAAAAGAAAAAACATAGAAAAAAGAAATAGACAAAAAAATCTAAATATTTATGTGAATATAATGGACAACTTGAAATATAAAATTTAAAAGAGGAACTAAAAAGTCGATTTAAAGGTCACATTCATTATCTTTTCATATATATTATGTTCATTAATTCAGATTAAGAATATATAAGTCTAGGTTTTTCATCCAGACACAAATTTCATCCTTATACATAAGTACAGCTGAAAACTAATGATACGTTAAACTTTTCTGACGTTGCTAGCTTTCCAATTCTTCAATGAAATATATGTTACTTCTTAGCACTATAATAATTTTATATTTATTATACAATAATTGTCAATAATGATAATTTTATATAATTTTTTTAATTTAGTCTATCAATTTCAATCCAGATAGGGAATTTCAATTAATTTAATTTGATTTTTCAAAGAAAGGAATAGTTGGCCAAAAATTCACTTTCCCAATCCTGTTTTATATAAATTATATGATACACAAAAAAATTATTGTATTTTTAAACGCACCACTGCTTATGATTCCATTTACTGAAATATTTTAACTAATATTTTTACCGGTGGCTCTGACTATGGCGGATGAAAAAAGACTCCGCGTCCAATACTAATATTTAGAGTAATATATTTTGTTTATATATATTTACATAAGAACATGGATAACTATTAAAATTAAAAGTGACATTTTTTTTATAATAGTAAAGGAAATTGCAGGCTTTGTCTTATAAGCATTGATATTTGCATATTTATAAAAATATGTTTTATTTTTATACAGGTTAAAAGAGAAGAAATCATTATATATATATATATATATATATATATATATATATATATATATATATATAAATATTGAGCAACATACCTTATCAATGGAATAAGATATTACAAAATCTACGGTTAGATTCCACCTTAGAAACGTAAACAAATTCAAGTGCACTGGAGTTGACTATAAGCAGCGTCATGCCCTTACTAGTCACCTCACGCCATTATTCAAAAAAGGGCAACAAAACATTCCAATGATGGGAAAGCTTTTAATGAGTTTCCCCCTACTACTTTTGCAACAAAGTTAATGCACTTGCATTCCTAACCAAGGGTTAAACTTCATTCAGGGGTCAACCAAGACTTCTAAGACTTCCCCGATAAAGCTTGGAGGCAACTGTTTTGGACCGACCAAAGACCTGAAATTACCATGGCCTAAACCAATGTCAATTCACTCCAAAATGTCAAAGTATAAAAGTTATTACACAAGATATTCAAAAACATATTTTAATCTCCGTTTTTATTACACTCATCTCAAACGTTGGAGTGTTTGCCTTGCATATCCCACTACATAGAAGTATGAAGATCAACCATAACAATTCATGACAACTGATCATCAAGACACATCCAAAGATGAAATTTATTTAAATAATGATTTTTCACACGTCAAACTTGAGATAAACATCTCAATATTATGAATTCGTAAATATTCAAAGTATTACTTATATTTAGGATTTTTTTTAATTTAAAAATTCAGATTAAAAGTAAAAAAGTAAAAATATAGAAAAAAAATTACACTATTTTCTTAAAATTTAAATATCTCATGTGTTATATATTGTAACTAGTCAAATAAGAAAACATTTTAAATATAATAGACAACTTGAAATATAAACTTTAAAAGAGGAACTAAAAAAAGTCAGATTTAAAAGGTCACAATCAATATCTTTTCATATATATTATGTTCGAAAATTGATAGATTAAGAATAAACAAGTCTAGGTTTTCCATCCAAACACAAATTTCATCCTTATAAATAAGTACAGCCGAAAACTAATCTTACACGTAGTCATTTATTATAATAAAATAATACGTTGAGCTTTTCTGAGGTTGCTAGCTTTCCAATTCTTCAATGAAATATATGTGAATTGTTAGCACTATAATAATTTTATATTTATTATACAATAATTGTCAATAATGATAATTTAATATAATTTTATTAATTTAGTCAATCAATTTCAATCCAGATAGTGAATTTCAATTAATGTAATTTGATTTTTCAGAGAAAGGACTGGTTGGCCAAAAATTCACTTTCCCAATCCTGTTTTATAAAAATTATATGATACACAAAAAAAAATATTGTACTATTTAATGCACCACTGCTTATGATTCCATTTACAAAAATATTTTAACTAATAGTTTTACAGGTGGCTGTGACTATGGCGGATGAAAAAAGACTTCGCGTCCAATACTAATATTTAGAGTTATATATTTTGTTTAAAATGAAAATTGACATTTTTTATAATAGTAAAGGTAATTGCAGGTTTTGTTTTAGAAGCATTGATATTTGCATATTTATAAAAATATGTTTTATTTTATCTGAGTTAAAAGAAGAATAATATATATATATATATATATATATATATATATATATATATAATATACGATCAATAGGAATAAGATATTACAAAATCTAAGGTTAGATTCCACCTTAAAAACGCAAACCAATTCAAGTGCACTAGAATTCACTATAAGGAGCGTCATGCCCTTACTAGTCACCTCAAGCCATTATTCAAAAAAGGGCAACGAAACATACCAATGATGGGAAAGCTTTTAATGAGATTTCCCCCACTACTTTTGCAACAAAATTAATGCACTTCCATTCCTAACCAAGGGTTAAACTTCATTCAGGGGTCAACCATAACTTCTAAGACTTCCGACAAAGCTTGGAGGCAACTTTTTTGGACCGACCGAAAACCCGAAATTACCAAGGCCTAAACCAATGTCAATACACTCCAAATGGTCAAAGTATAAAAGTTATTACACAAGATATTCAAAAACATATTCTAATCTCCATTTTTTACGCTCATCTCAAACGTTGAGTGTTAACCTTGCATATCCCCTACGTTGAAGTATGAAGATCAACCATGCGGTGCATGACAACTCATCATCAAGACACATCCAAAGATGAAATTTATTTAAATTATGATTTTGACACGTCAAAGTTGAGATAAACATCTCAATGTTATGAATTGTAAATATTCAAACTATTACTTATATTTAGGATTTTTTAATTTAAAATTGATTAAAAGTAAAAGGAAAAATATAGAAAAAAGAATTAGACAAAAAAATCTAAATATTTATGTGAATTTTCTTAAAATTTAAATATCTCATGTGTTATATATTGTAACTTGTCAAATATGAAAACATTTTAAATATAATGGACAACTTGAAATATAAACGTTAAAAGAGGAACTAAAAAAAGTCAGATTTAAAATGTCACAATCAATATCTTTTCATATATATTATGTTCATACATTTACAGATTAAGAATAAACAAATCTAGGTTTTTCATCCAAACACAAATTTCATCTTTATACAAAAGTACAGCTGAAAAATAATCATACACGTAGTCATTTATTATTTTTAACACACACTACTATTGCTAGTCTATAATAAAATAATACGTTGACCTTTTCTGACGTCGCTTGCTTTCCAAGTCTTCAATGAAATATATGTTACTTGTTAGCACTATAATAATTTTATATTTATTATACAATAATTGTCAATAATAATAATTTTATATAATTTTTTTAATTTAGTCAATCAATTTCAAACTAGATTGTGAATTTCAATTAATGTAATTTGATTTTTCAGAGAAAGGACTAGTTGGCAAAAAATTCACTTTCCCAATCCTGTTGTATATAAATTATACGATACACAAAAAAGTTATGTTATTTTTTAATGCACCACTGCTTATGATTCCATTTATAGAAATATTTTAACTAATAGTTACCGGTGGCTATGACTATGGCGCATGAAAAAAGACTCCGCGTCCAATACTAATATTTAGAATTATATATTTTGTTTATATATATTTACATAAAAACATGGATAACTATTAAAATGAAAATTGACATTTTTTTATAATAGTAAAAGAAACTGCAGGTTTTGTTTTAGAAGCATTGATATTTGTATATTTATAAAAATATGTTTTATTTTTATACAGGTTAAAAGAGAAGAAATAATTATATATATATATATATATATATATATATATATATATATATATATATATATATATATATATATATATATATATATATTCATATATGCAAATGGTGAGCAACATACCTGATCAATAGGAATACGATATTACAAAATCTACAGTTAGATTCCACCTTAGAAACGTAAACAAATTCAAGTGCACTAGATTTCAATATAAGCAGCGTCATGCCCTTACTAGTCACCTCAAGCCATTATTCAAAAAAGGGCAACGAAACATTCCAATGATGGGAATGCTTTTATTGAGTTTTCCCCCCACTACTTTCGCAACAAAATTAATGCACTTCCATTCCTAACCAAGGGTTAAACTTCATTCAGGGGTCAACCATAACTTCTAAGACTTCCCCAACAAACCTTGGAGGCAACTGTTTTGGACCGACCAAAGACCTGGAATTACCAAGGCCTAAACCAATGTCAATTCACTCCAAATGGTCAAAGTATAAAAGTTATTACACAAAATATTCAAAAACATATTTTAATCTCCATTTTTGTTACGCTCAGCTCAAACGTTGGAGTGTTAACCTTGCAGATCCCCCCTACATTTAAGTATGAAGATCAACCATGCCAGTTCATGACAACTCATCATCAAGACACATCCAAAGAGGAAATTTATTTAAATTATGATTTTTCACACGTAAAACTTGAGATAAACATGTCAATATTAAGAATTCGTAAATATTGAAACTATTACTTATATTTAGGATTTTTTTAATTTAAGAATTCAGATAAAAAGTAAAAACAAAAAATATAGAAAAAAGAATTAGACAAAAATATCTAAATATTTATGTGAATTTTCTAAAAATTTAAATATCTAATGTGTTATATATTGTAACTTGTCAAATAATAAAACATTTTATATTTTAAATATAATGGACAACTTGAAATATAAACTTTAATAGAGTAACTAAAAAATGTCAGATTTAAAAGGTCACAATCAAATTCTTTTCATATATATTATGTTCATAAATTTACAGATTAAGAATAAACAAGTCTAGGTTTTTCATCCAAACACAAATTTCATCCTTATATATAAGTACAACGACAAACTAATCTTACACGTAATCATTTATTATTTTTAACACACACTACTGTTGCTGGTCTATAATAAAATAATACGTTGAGCTTTTCAGATGTTGCTAGCTTTCTAATTCTTCCATGAAAATATGTTGCTTCTTAGCACTATAATAATTTTATATTTATTATACAATAATTGTCAATAATGATAATTTTATATAATTTTTTTAATTTAGTCAATCAATTTCAATCCAGATATTGAATTTCAATTAATGTAATTTGATTTTTCAGAGAAAGGACTAGTTGGCAAAAAATTCACTTTCCCAATCCTGTTGTATATAAATTATACGATACACAAAAAAGTTATGTTATTTTTTAATGCACCACTGCTTATGATTCCATTTATAGAAATATTTTAACTAATAGTTACCGGTGGCTGTGACTATGGCGCATGAAAAAAGACTCCGCGTCCAATACTAATATTTAGAGTTATATATTTTGTTTATATATATTTACATAAAAACATGGATAACTATTAAAATGAAAATTGACATTTTTTATAATCGTAAAGGAAATTGCAGGTTTTGTTTTAGAAGCATTGATATTTGCAAATTAATAAAAATATGATTTAGTTTTATACCGGTTAAAAGAGAAGAAATAAGGTGTTACAAAATCTACGGTTAGATTCCACCTTAGAAACATAAACAAATTCAAGTGCACTAGAGTTTACTGTAAGTAGTGTCGTGCCCTTACTAGTAACCTCAAGCCATTATTCAAAAAAGGGCAACGAAACATTCCAATGATGGGAATGCTTTTATTGAGTTTTCCCCCCACTACTTTCGCAACAAAATTAATGCACTTCCATTCCTAACCAAGGGTTAAACTTCATTCAGGGGTCAACCATAACTTCTAAGACTTCCCCAACAAACCTTGGAGGCAACTGTTTTGGACCGACCAAAGACCTGGAATTACCAAGGCCTAAACCAATGTCAATTCACTCCAAATGGTCAAAGTATAAAAGATATTACACAAGATATTCAAAAACATATTCTAATCTCCATTTTTATTATGCTCATCTTAAACGTTGGAGTGTTAACCTTGCAGATCCACCCTACATTGAAGTATGAAGATCAACCACACCAGTTCATGACAACTCATCATCAAGACACATCCAAAGATGAAATTTATTTAAATTATAATTTGTCACACGTCAAACTTGAGATAAACATCTCAATATTATGAATTCGTAAATATTCAAAGTATTACTTATATTTAGGATTTTTTTTAATTTAAAAATTCAGATTAAAAGTAAAAAAGTAAAAATATAGAAAAAAAATTACACTATTTTCTTAAAATTTAAATATCTCATGTGTTATATATTGTAACTAGTCAAATAAGAAAACATTTTAAATATAATAGACAACTTGAAATATAAACTTTAAAAGAGGAACTAAAAAAAGTCAGATTTAAAAGGTCACAATCAATATCTTTTCATATATATTATGTTCATAAACTTACAGATGAAAAATAAACAAGTCTAGGTTTTTCATCCAAACACAATTTTCATGCTTATACATAAGTACAGTTGAAAACTAATCTTACACGTAGTCATTTATTATTTTTAACACACACTACTATTGCTAGTCTATAATAAAATAATACGTTGAGCTTTTCTGACGTTGCTAGCTTTCCAATTCTTCAATGAAATATATGTTACTTCTTAGCACTATAATAATTTTATATTTATTATACAATAATTGTCAATAATGATAATTTTATATAATTTTTTTAATTTAGTCTATCAATTTCAATCCAGATAGGGAATTTCAATTAATTTAATTTGATTTTTCAAAGAAAGGAATAGTTGGCCAAAAATTCACTTTCCCAATCCTGTTTTATATAAATTATATGATACACAAAAAAATTATTGTATTTTTAAACGCACCACTGCTTATGATTCCATTTACTGAAATATTTTAACTAATATTTTTACCGGTGGCTCTGACTATGGCGGATGAAAAAAGACTCCGCGTCCAATACTAATATTTAGAATTATATATTTTGTTTATATATATTTACATAAAAACCTGGATAACTATTAAAATGAAAATTGACTTTTTTTATAATAGTTGAGGAAATTGTAGGTTTTGTTTTAGAAGCATTGGTATTTGTATATTTATAAAAATATGTTTTTTTATACAGGTTAAAAGAGAAGAAATAATTAAGAAAACCATATAAATCAAAGATAAATAAGTTACTGAATAAATTATTAAGCTTAATAATGGTTCTTGGATAAGTTCAAAATGGTAAATAATAAGTAATTTATAATTTTTTTTATAAAACAATAGAATGATACAAAATTTGATTGTATTGAAATGCATGTCTTCAATAATCATATTTATTACATAAATTAGATTTTTGAATTATTTAGTAACATATATATAATATTGATATTTATTCTCTCATACTTTACATCTTTTTAATAGTTATATTTAATACATAAAAATGAGAGATTTGATATTCTTATAGAAAATAGATTGGTGGTGTCGTAAATGGAGATGGTAATGTTCTTTGTGATTGAAGAACATGATTCCAATAGTAATACTTAATTCATGGGTTTTAAGGACATGACATGAATATTAAAATGCTTAATTCCTGAGAATGAAGAAAAATCAATTATATATGATTCAACAAATTGTAAAAAATATTTTAATTTTAATGATGTGAATATTATGCTTTTATCATTTTTAATCAATCAAAATAACCCTTAAGTTTATAATTAAGTAAAATTATATATTTTATATGAAGTTAGAAATTAAATTATTCACGATGAGTATCTATTACGATCTCATGTTTGAGTATTGTTTAATATATTTTAGTTAACTTCAAGTTTAATTTCAAACTAGTAGGAAAATCATGCGTTCGCACGGATCACGTTTTGGATGACTATGTTTTCACCATTTAGTATTTGAATATAATATATAAAATTAGAATAAAAAAAATTAAAAATGGAAATCAAATTAAATATATACATAAAGTTGGTAGTGAAAGGTTACCAGTGCGATACAATTGTGGATCGTAGAATTATCACTATTTTGTCATGTAAATTCAAATAAATTATAAAATATCAAGATATTATTGGGAAAAAATTATATAAAAATGGATTAGAAGTTAATTGTATAAGTTTTAAGAAACCAATGTACTTAATAAAAACTATTAAACACATGGTTTGTAAAAAATACTTGTGATTTTTTTTTAGCGTTGATTGAGTTATACCTGTGCGTGTTCACACAATATTGATGTGTTATCTGTGCGCTCGCACGAGTACTGGTGTGGTACGCATGCTTTATTTTCAAAATGTAATAAAATGTAAATAAGAAAAAAATAGACATAATAGTTTATTATTTTTTAAAAGACAATAAATCAATTTTTATGTTTTCTTTCAAAATGTAAATAAAAAAACAAATATATTTTCCCAAATGTATTATATGGCCTTCCTAGGTATGGAATATAAATGTAATATACTGGTACGGACAATTGTATATTTAAAATATAATTATAAAGTTGATAAGAAAAACAAAATTAATTTACAAAAATAAATTATTATGTTTAAAAGAAAACATATTTAAAAACATTATTGTTTTATCATAATTGTTTTACAAAAATAAATCAAATTTTCATATATTATTTTTAAAAATGTATATATTAAGAAAAATGACAAAATAGAAATGAAAAAAAATATAATAACTCGTGCGTTCGCACTGATTTTGAAATGATTATCCACACATTTATATGATATTGATGGTTACCCGTGCGTTCACACAGCTGCTATCATATTACATATATTTATTTATTATCTTCAATGATCATGTTGTGTATAAACAATCAACTTATTAGTTTTGTTTTACTATAAAAACTAATAAATAGGTATACTTCCAATATGTGTAGTTTAACAAAAAAATAAATTAAAGAACTAAGTTAAAATATATATTTCTCAAAAAATAAAGTCAAAAAATATATAATTGATTTAAGTGCAGAATTTTTAAGAAGTCAGTTTGTTATTAGTTGTGTGCTTCGATTAAGGAAGCTGGTAAAACGTCCTCAGCAATTGTTTTGGAGATTTAATATCCTGGTTTCATGGAGAGAAGACAAGATGCGTGAAGACTTGTGAGTAAAGAAATCCTAGGTCCTGTCACTCTATTTAAAGGGCTGCAATCCTATTTTTGCAGTTGGCCGTTCAAGTTTTAGTGATTCTATATTTTATTTTCGTTGTGCATTGTTTTGGTTTTAGGTTGTTAATTGTGAGCCTTTCTTGCAAGTTTCTTGAGAAGGATGTTTTTAGGCTGTAAGTTTTCAATCACCATAAGCTTTGAAGCAAGCATGATTGTGTGTCTTTGAAGAGTATCTTCAACTTTATTAGTTTTTAATATCAAGGGTAGTGGTATTGAGGGAGTGAGCGGAGGATTCTCATATCTATGTGTGGTATATTAGGTAGAAGGATCACTGGGTAGTTTGATTAAGTGAGGAGGGGTAAACGAGTAAGGTTTAACTCCGAATTAATACTACTAATAGTGAACTTCATCCCTGATTGGAGGCCCCCAGACGTAGGTTATTTAGAGCCAAAATGGGTTATCAATTCTCTGTGTCTTTTACTGCTTTTTATACTTTGCAACTATGTGTTGTGTTCATGGCAGATTTAAGTGTCGTGACATTACATTCGACATCTTATATCTGATACTAGAATTTCAAAAGCTTTTAATAGGTTTTACTTTAAACCGAAACAAACACTCCCTTAGGAATAAAAATGCAACCAAGAAAAATTAGATCTTGGTGAATTTACAATATACCCATTTTCCAGAACAAAAACTCCCTTAAACACAAAGACTTTCTCAAAGCGTTGTGGCTAAAATAAAGTAAGAAAAAGTAGAAAAAATGTTTTTGAGAGAGTGATGAGTTAGAGATAGCTCACATTTGTGGATGTAAAAAATAAATGGGAGAGGCCTTTACTTATATGCTTGAGTTTCACACAAAATAGAAAAGATTCATGGGCCAATTTAATGTCTCAATAGATTGGGTCCAAAAGCCAATTGATAATTTTGTTCTTGAGGAGACATATATTGGACATGATGTTGGTAACACTGATCCAACTTATTAAACCAATTTAACAATAATGTATAATATTATAACTTATATACGATAAAAAACATAAAAGGAATAAATAACATAAGAGATTCGTAACTTAGTTTGGTGAAACCACGCATATCCAATAAAGGAAGTTCACTACTCGAATTAGTTCTTTAGCTAGTTCAAGGAGCCTTTTGCTTAATTGGTTATGTCAAGGCATTTTAGCTTAAAAACTCTTTCTTAACTGGTTTTGTCAAGCACTTTAATTGAACAACTCTTCTAAGCAACATGTTTGAACACATGCTGGAACATCTGGTTCCACATATTACCTAAAATAACACTTGTACATATGTTGTTTTAACTAATGCAACAAAATAACAGGACCTACACCAATCGATTGGATGATTTAAAACAATCAATTACAACTACCCATTTTGGAAGGTTTTGAAAGAAAGAAGTCTCCCTTCATTAAGATGATGTAATAATTGATTAGGAATATGACCTAAGTGATTGGACATTCAAAAATATCTTGTCCAAATCATTATGACATCTCACGATTCATATGGGTAGGCTCCAAAAGTTTTTTTGGTTATTTTATTTTAGAAATAGAGGTTGTTGAAAATGTTTTTAGTGAGTGTGAGTTTTAGAAATATAACTTTACCAAAAAGCCCTTGAGTTTTTTATGAAACTATCAGATGAGCTTTTACACTTCCTCTCTTTCACGCTTTGAAGCTTCAAGACATTGCAAAATACACCAATCATATAAGCATTTTCTTGAGTCTTCTTGACGCTTGAGATATCTTCAACTTGAATTACATAATTTGATGATGTTTACATTGATCATTAAACCCTAGTTCATCAGTAATATTCTGCATCTTTAAACACTTAACGTACTTGCTTGGTTTTATGATTTATGGTTAGATTGAATCATCATAGCTATTCATCAAAGGTTACATCTCTACAAGTTTTTGTTTCTAAAACAATGTTGTCATTATCAAAATTAAACCATGATATTCATGTTTTTCTTTAGCTTTTATCACTTCTTGAATAACCTGCTAACAAATGGTTCCATAAAATGATAGATATCCTTTTCCCGAGTCCACGTGTATGATCAACCAATTTTAAGGAAGCCGCCATGATGTTGGTTGCATCTATGGTCACCTTAATACTCATATCAAAAGAGGTCCTAACTATTCCTCGACCACCTAGTTATATCTAAACATGTCACTCGACTGCACCAACATAACCTTTATCAAGGAAAACTCATCAACCTTAAAATTCTCAAAATGTTTAAACTAGGACACTCCATCTGGTCAACCATTTCACTTTATATGATCCTTGATTTTGGCATTACTGTGGAATTGATTATAGGTTTTCCGATAGACATGATCTCTAACACGCTTCTTCCTTAGGCAAGCAACTTGTAGATTTGAAGCCAATAAAAACGCAAAGTTGAAGCTTTCGTAGCATGATATAAAAAAGAGGGGCATGGAAGTGTTTTCATAATCACCCTCAATGTCTTCTTCAGATAAAATAGCTTAAAAAGAAGAATCCTTATATGAAGCTCCCTCATCTTGAAAGACCACTAAGAGCCTTTCGAAATAAGAATCATCAGTTATAGATATGACCTCTTAATCCAAGAGATCATAGAGAATGAGGAAGGATTTGAACTACAAGATACTCTCATTATCCCTACGAGAGATGGATCACTCTTAAAGTCAGTGACTAATCTAATAGGACTACCACTCACTATAGAAACTGACTCACAAGGATTTCGAAAAGTTTCAATAACACTTCACAATCCATATATATATATATATATATATATATATATGCAAAGGGTGAGCAACATACCTGATCAATATTCTTATTACAAAATCTACGGTTAGATTCCACCTTAGAAACGTAAACAAATTCAAGTGCACTAGAGTTCACTACAAGCAACGTCATGCCCTATCTAGTCACCTCAAGCCATTATTCAAAAAAGGGCAACAAAACATTCCAATGATGGGAAATTATTTAATGAGTTTCCCCCCACTATTTTTGCAACAAAATTAAGGCACTTCCATTCCTGACCAAGAGTTAAACTTCATTCAAGGGTCAACCATAACTTCTAAGACTTCCACGACAAAGCTTGGAGGCAACTGTTTTGGACCGACCAAAGACCGGAAATTACCAAGGCCTAAACCAATGTCAATTCACTCCAAATGGTCAAAGTATAAAAGATATTACACAAGATATTCAAAAACATATTCTAATCTCCATTTTTATTATGCTCATCTTAAACGTTGGAGTGTTAACCTTGCAGATCCACCCTACATTGAAGTATGAAGATCAACCACACCAGTTCATGACAACTCATCATCAAGACACATCCAAAGATGAAATTTATTTAAATTATAATTTGTCACACGTCAAACTTGAGATAAACATCTCAATATTATGAATTCGTAAATATTCAAACTATTAATATTATTTAGGATTTTTTTTTTAATTTAAGAATTCATATTAAAACTAAAAAAGAAAAAGTATAGAAAAAATAATTAGACAAAAAAATCTAAATATTTATGTAAATTTTCTTAAAATTTAAATATCTCATGTTTTATATATTGTAACTTGTCAAATAAGAAAACATTTTAAATATAATGGACATCTTGAAATATAAATTTTAAAAGAGGAACTAAAAAGTCGATTTAAAGGTCACAATCAATATCTTTTCATATATATTACATTCATAAATTTACAGATTAAGAATAAACAAGTCTAGGTTTTTCATCCAAACACAAATTTCATCTTTATACATAAGTACAACTGAAAACTAATCTTACACGTAGTCATTTATTATTTTTAATACACACTACTATTGCTAGTCTATAATAAAATAATACGTTGAGCTTTTCTGAAGTTGTTAGCTTTTCAATGCTTCAATGAAATGTATGTTACTTCTTAGCACTATAATAATTTTATATTTATTATACAATAATTGTCAATAATGATAATTTTATATAATTTTTTTAATTTAGTCTATCAATTTCAATCCAGATAGGGAATTTCAATTAATTTAATTTGATTTTTCAAAGAAAGGAATAGTTGGCCAAAAATTCACTTTCCCAATCCTGTTTTATATAAATTATATGATACACTCAAAAATTCTTATGATTCCATTTACAGAAATATTTTAACTAATATTTTTACCGGTGGCTGTGTCTATGCCGGATGAAAAAAGACTCCACGACCAATACTAATATTTAGAGTTATATATTTTGTTTATATATATTTACATAAAAACATGGATAACTATTAAAATGAAAATTGACATTTTTTATAATCGTAAAGGAAATTGCAGGTTTTGTTTTAGAAGCATTGATATTTGCAAATTAATAAAAATATGATTTAGTTTTATACCGGTTAAAAGAGAAGAAATAAGGTGTTACAAAATCTACGGTTAGATTCCACCTTAGAAACATAAACAAATTCAAGTGCACTAGAGTTTACTGTAAGTAGTGTCGTGCCCTTACTAGTAACCTCAAGCCATTATTCAAAAAAGGGCAACGAAACATTCCAATGATGGGAAAGTTTTTAATTAGTTTTCCACCACTACTTTTGCAACAAAATTAATGCCCTTCCATTCCTAACCAAGGGTTAAACTTCATTCAGGGGTCAGCCATAACTTCTAAGACTTCCCCGACAAAGCTTGGAGGTAACTGTTTTGGACCGACCAAAGACCCGAAATTACCAAGGCCTAAAGTAATGTCAATTCACTCCAAATGGTAAAGGTGTAAAATTTATTACACAAGATACTCAAAAACATATTCTAATCTTCGTTTTTATTACGCTCATGTCAAACGTTGGAGTGTTAACCTTGCAGATACCCCTACATTGAAGTATGAAGATCAACCATACCAGTTAGTGACAACTCATCATCAAGACACATCCAAAGATGAAATTTATTTAAATTATGATTTTTCTCACGTCAAACTTGAGATAAACATCTCAATATTATGAATTCGTAAATATTCAAACTGTTACTTATATTTTGGATTTTTTTTTAATTTAAGAATTCAGATTAAAAGTAAAAAGAAAAATATAGAAAAAGAATTAGACAAAAAATCTAAATATTTATGCAAATTTTCTTTAAATTTAAATATCTCATGTGTTATATATTGTAACTTCTCAAATAAGAAAACATTTTAAATATAATGGACAACTTGAAATATAATCTTTAAAGAGGAAAAAAAAGTCGATTTAAAAGGTCACAATGAATATCTTTTCGATTAAGAATAAACAAGTCTAGGTTTTCACCCAAACACAAATTTCATCCTTATACATAAGTACAATGAAAACTAATCTTACGTAGTCATTTATTAATTTTAACACACACTACTATTGCCTTAAGCAACTGTTTTGCCTTTTTCCTCTTCTCTATGCATGTGAACTTAGGTCGTGTTAATTAGGTTAAATGTAGCCGTCATAGTAGTGTGAATTTAGATTGTGTTAATTAGGTTAAATGTAGTCGCTAGTATTTAGGTTATGTTAATAATTTAAAGGTAGCCATTATAGTATAAGTTAGGGTTAAGTTCAATTATCGTTAGATTTTTAATAATTAAAAATTCAAATAATTTTTCAAAAAAACCTTGTGTTGACACATAAGCGACATTAACTGCCAAATCATTATGGTGTTCGTATTGAAAAAACCACGTTTGTCCATGGAATAAGAAAAATTAGTACTTGTTGTCAGAAGGTTATTAGTGGAATTTCCAGGTACTTTGATTTTTATATATTTATAATAGATAGATTGGATAGATAGTATTTTAAAAAAAAAACATTAATTTTGGCAGTCTAAGTAAATAACTTTTGCATTGGATGTATCGTACTATATTACCAACGTTTTTATTTTGTATTGAAACTATGAAAACCCTTTCTCCTTTCAATGGAGAAACATTATTTATTCATCTATTATTTAATTGGAACAACTCAATCACTCTATTAATCTCTGCTGTCTCTTCAATCATTCTATTCCCTATGTTCTGCTAAATCTTTCTCATTCTTAGAAGTCTGATAAAATATCATAGCAAATTAAAAAAAATCATCTCCATTGACATCTTTTGATAAGACCCATCTCCTCATTCTTTTTCTTCTCCACTTTGCCACTATTCATGATTCTTCTCCCATTTTTTGTCAATAAACTAGATCCCTTCAACAATCCAAGGTCACACGACGATCATCATTTTTCACTTCATAATGGTATCCTTCAGAAGCAAACCCATTGTAGTTCGTTGTGGTTTCATAGATCTGAACATAACCCGATGCGAGATCTGAATTGTAGAACATTTTTCATCGTAGGAGACAGAGGAAAAAGAGGCTCTGACGGAGAGACTGGTGGAGAAGGTGTTCATTCTTCCATAGAGCTCCATTCATGACCAAGATTCTACCTCCAACTCCAACAATCCCGTAACACCCTTTCTTCTATTTCCAGCAAAATTCATCAAATTTCCAACGCGTTTTTCTCATTCAATAAAATAGCTATGAAGACGAATTAATATACCAAATCAAAGAGAATTTTGTAAGCTATTCAAAAACTCTGGGATTACCTCAATCGGAGTTGTGAGCTGGGAGATATGGTCGGTTTTGTGGGAGCTGCAACTGGAGTGCGAAAATGACTTTCCAAAACAAAGAAGATGATGTTTCCTCCTCTCTTTCTGCTTTAAAAAATCTGATTTTCTTCCACCAACTCCCACCAACTTAAGATTCCATGCAACATATGTTTAATGGCTATAATGTCCTCTAACCATGCCAAAATTACTAGTTTGCCATTCGGTTGATTTAAAATTACTACTTTCTTAATTCCAACTAATCCTAATTATTCTCATACTTTAGTAATATAAATATAGGGATGTTACATAATTGGCAAAATTTTATTTTTTAAATATAATTTTATTTTTATTATACAAAATTTTTTGTTGTTGTTTATTTGAGTTTTTATTTTTAAACATATATATAATACATTAACTATAATTAAAAATATTAATAAAATATAATAAACGATATGAATATTTTAATATAAAATAATTATTAGTATTTTTTTATGACAAAACGTTAGTAGTTAAACTGAAAAATGTTATAAATATTATAAATTTATAAGAGAACATGACACAAATATGATATAAAAATACATAAATTTTTAATAAATTGTTTTCATTATTTTTAAATTTCTACAATTATTTATTATCATTTTATTTAATTAATATATATATATATATATATATATATATATATATATATATATATATATAGGAGGGATCTAATTACAACCGAAGAGTTACACCATGAGTTACACTCGCTCAAAAACGTTACTTGGGATTTATATGTTTTAAAATTGACCATTGGATTGAAACATACTATCATGTAGATCATTCCTATAAAGTTTGAGACTAATCTATAATGATTTACTATGTCAATGAACTACATCAAAATTAACGTTATATGAAAGTTCATTTTGACATGAATTTTAGGATATCTTGATCGTATAGTAAACCATCATAGATTAATCGAAACTTTATAGGTATGATCTATATGATGGTATGTTTCAATCAACGATAATTTTAAAAATATTCCAAGTAACGTTTTTGGCGAGTAACTCATGGTGTAACTCTTGTAATAATTGATCTCCTCATATATATATTATATATATATATATATATATATATATATATATATATATATATATATATATATATATATTTTATCACTATGTCAAAAGTAAATTTTGTATATTTAAAAAATGTAATCAATGATATCTGTGCATTTTATGGAAAAAAAATTGATTATTGATACAATTATTTTTATAAACAAGAATAAGTTAGAAATATTTTTATAAATGGATGAAATTTGCCCCGCTTTTCTAAATATTTATGCTAATTTTCTTAAAATTTAAATATCTAATGTGTTATATATTGTAACTTGTCAAATAAGAAAACATTTTAAATATAATGGACAACTTGAAATATAAACTTTAAAAGAGGAACTAAAAAAAGTCAGATTAAAAAGGTCACAATCAATATCTTTTCATATATATTATGTTCAAATGTTATATATATATATATATATCAATTATATAATATTATATTATATATTATATATATATATCTTTTCATATATATATATATATCAATTTCATCCTTATACATAAGTACAGCTGAAAAGTAATCTTACACGTAGTCATTTATTATTTTTAACACACACTACTATTGCTAGTCTATAATAAAATAATACGTTGAGCTTTTCTGAAGTTGTTAGCTTTTCAATGCTTCAATGAAATGTATGTTACTTCTAAGCACTATAATAATTTTATATTTATTATACAATAATTGTCAATAATGATAATTTTATATAATTTTTTTAATTTAGTAAATCTATTTCAATCCAGATAGTGTATTTCAATTAATGTAATTTGATTTTTCAGAGAAAGGACTAGTTAGCCAAAAATTCACTTTCCCGATTCTGTTTTATATAAATTATATGATACACAAAAAATTATTGTATTTTAATGCACGCTATGATTCCATTTTATACACAAAATAATATTCGTGTACACCTTATTTTTAGTCGAAATAACAACAATAATAAAATTATTAAGGGGCACCAAAGTAACTATAAATTAATATAATAAATTATTTTTGGAATATAAAAAAGACAATAATAAACTTTATGAATAATGAGAATAAAAAATTTGCATAACTGTAGGATAAGTGTCATTATTAAGGGGCAACAAATTAAATATAAATTAATATAATAATTTATTTCTAGAATATAGGAAGACGACATGTATCATAA
Source organism: Vicia sativa (assembly GCA_021764765.1). Classification (NCBI taxonomy): domain Eukaryota; kingdom Viridiplantae; phylum Streptophyta; class Magnoliopsida; order Fabales; family Fabaceae; genus Vicia; species Vicia sativa. The sequence goes on from CM038797.1 coordinate 14,450,804, forward strand.
TAGTTATTATATTAGAAACACAATTATTTGGAATAAAGAAAACAATATATAAAAAGTTGTAATAATGATTATACTAAATTAGAAACATTAATTTACAAATCGATCTTGAAAATCTGAACAAATCTGAAAATCTGCTATGAAATCAAACATGCGATGAATTTGTTTAGTAAAAATTTAGAAATTAAGGCATGATTCAAAACATTCATGATTAATTTAATCGGTTGAAATAATGTATTTTCCTTTGCATTCAAAATGTCTTATGGAATTTGAACCGGTTGAAAATGTCAATAATTTATAAGAAATTTTTAGCAGATTAAAATAAAAAAAAGTTAGAATGAATATTGAAAGATGGAAAAGGAAAACAACGATTAATCAGAAAATAGAAAAACAAATTGATATCAAACAACACATATGAAGGAACCTGTAACATATTTATTTACCTTGGAAGCCTTTGTTGTAGATATCGCAAAACTAAAAGATTTGTCGCTAATAAAGTGTTGGGAGTAAAGTGTCTTGTATAAAAAAAAACAAAAAACAACCACAACTATATAAATTAGTAAAAGATAGAAATAAAGAACATGGACAGAAGAAGAATAAATAACAAAGAAATAAAAAAGAGAAGAACAATGCTTTAAATAATTCTTTTTGCTTCAGATTCGGTTTTGCAACAATTCTTTGTCGAATTTTCTTTAGATATAGTTTGGCAATCTATTTTTGTCTGAAAAATATAACACGCAAAAATGATGACGATGTGTTTAATAAAAAAGAAAAATAACAATGAAAATGAAAAAAAAAATGGACTAGTGGAATAAACCTTTACAAAGAATTTATTGACAGGAGAAGATGGAATGATGGTGGAAGACAGATGGAATGATTTAGTAACACCGACTTTAAAAATATCTTTAAAAATATTAGGGGAAGATGTATTATCATTAAAAATATTATAGGAAGATGTATTTCGTGGTGTTTTGAATGGTGACTTTTCCTCTTCTCTATGCATGTGAACTTAGGTCGTGTTAATTAGGTTAAATGTAGCCGTCATAGTAATGTGAATTTAGATTGTGTTTATTAGGTTAAATGTAGTCGTCATAGTATTTAGATTATGTTAATTATGTTAAATGTAGCCGTAATACTATAAGTTAGGGTTAAGTGCAATTATCGTTAGATTTTTAATAATTTAAAATTCAAATGATTTTTAAAAAAATCTTGTGTTGACACAAAAGCGACATTAATTGCCAAATCAATATGGTGTTAGTATTGATTAAAAAACCACATTTGACCATGGAATAAGAAAAATTAGTACTTGGTGTCAGAAGGTTATTAGTGGAATATCCAGGTACTTTGATTTTTATATATTTATAATGGGTAGATTGTATTTTTAAAAAACATTAATTTTAGCAGTCTAAATAAATAACTCATGCATTGGATGTACCGTAGTGTATTTCAAACGCTTTTATTTTGCATTGAAACTATGCAAACCCTTTCTCCTTTCAATGGAGAAACATAATCTATTCATCTATTATTTAGTTGGAACAAGTCAATCACTCTATTCATCTCTTCTGTCTCTTCAATCATTATATTCCCTCTGTTCTGCTCAATCTTTCTCATTCTGAGAAGTCTGATAAATTATCATAGCAAACTAAAAAAATTCATCTCCATTGACATCTTTTGATAAGCGATATCTCCTCATTCTTTTTCTTCTCCCCTTTGCCACTATTCATGATTCTTCTCCCATTTTTCATCAATAAACTAGATCCCTTCAACAATCCAAGATCACACGGCGAGTCATCATTTTTCACTTCATAATGGTATCCTTCAGAAGCAAACCCATTGTAGTTCATTGTGGTTTCATAGATCTGGACATAACCCTATGCGCGATCTGAATTGTAGATTATTTCTCATCGTAGGAGACAGAGGAAAAAAAGGCTCCAACTTCAAGTCTGGCGGAGAAGGTGTTCACTTTGCCATGGAGCTCCATTCATGGCCAAGATTCTACCTCCAATCCAACAATCTAGTAACACCCTTTCCATTTCCAAAAAATTCATCAAATTTCAAACGCGAATTTCTCCTTCAATACAATATATATGAAGACGAGTTAATATACCAAATAGAAAATAATTTCGTAAGCTTTTCAAAAAGTCCGAAATTACCTCAATAGGAGTTGTGAGCTGGGAGATATGGTCGGTTTTGTGGGAGCTGCAACTAGAGTGCGAAAATGACTTTCCAAAACAAAGAAGATGATGTTTCCTCCTCTCTTTCTGCTTTAAAAAATCTGATTTTCTTCCACTAACTCCCACCAACTTAAGATTCCATGCAACATATGTTTAATGGCTATAATGTCCTCTAACCATGCCAAAATTACTAGTTTGCCATTCGGTTGATTTAAAATTACTACTTTCTTAATTCCAACTAATCCTAATTATTCTCATACTTTAGTAATATAAATATAGGGATGTTACATAATTGGCAAAATTTTATTTTTTAAATATAATTTTATTTTTATTATAGAAAATTTTTTTTTGTTGTTTATTTGAGTTTTTATTTTTAAAAATATATATAATATATTAACTATAATTAAAAATATTAATAAAATATAATAAACGATATGAATATTTTAATATAAAATAATTATTAGTATTTTTTTTATGACAAAACGTTAGTAGGTAAACTGAAAAATGTTATAAATATTATACATTTATAAGACAACATGACACAAATATGATATAAAAATACATAAATTTTTAATAAATCGTTTTCATTATTTTTAAATTTCTACAATTATCTATTATCATTTTATTTAATTAATATATATATATATATATATATATATATATATATATATATATATATATATATATATATATATATATATATATATAGGAGGGATCAAATTACACCCGAAGAGTTACACCATGAGTTACACTCGCTCAAAAACGTTACTTGGGATTAATATGTTTTAAAGTCGACCATTGTATTGAAACATACTATATGTAGATCATTCCTATAAAGTTTGAGACTAATCTATAATGATTTACTATGTCAATGAACTACATCAAAATTAACGTTATATGAAAGTTCATTTTGACTTTAATTTTAGGATATCTTGATCATATAGTAAACCATTATAGATTAATCTGAAACTTTATAGGTATGATCTATATGATGGTATGTTTCAATCCAACGGTTGATTTTAAAAATATTAATCCGTAGTAACGCTGTAACTGGTGTAACTCTTCGTGTATATCATATATATATATATATATATATATATATATATATATATATATATATATATATATATATATATAAAGTTTTATCACTATGTCAAAAGTAAATTTTGTATATTTAAAAAAATGTAATCAATGATATCTGTGCATTTTATGAAAAACAAATTGATTATTGATACAATTATTTTTATAAACAAGAATAAGTTAGAAATATTTTTATAAATAGATGAAATCTTGCCCCGCTTTTCTAAATATTTATGCGAATTTTCTTAAAATTTAAATATCTAATGTGTTATATAATGTAACTTGTCAAATAAGAAAACATTTTATATATATTGGACACCTTGACATATAAACTTTAAAAGAGGAACTAAAAAAAGTCAGATTTAAAAGGTCACAATCAATATCTTTTCATATATATTATGTTCAAATTTTAATGATTAAGAATAAACAAGTCTAGGTTTTTAATCCAAACACAAATTTCATCCTTATACATAAGTACAGCTGAAAAGTAATAGTCATTTATTATTTTTAACACACATTACTATTGCTAGTCTATATTAAAATAATACGTTGAGCATTTCTGAAGTTGTTAGCTTTCCAATTCTTCAATGAAATATATGTTATTTCTAAGCACTATAATCATTTTATATTTATTATACAATCATTGTCAATAATGATAATTTTATATAATTTTTTTAATTTAGTCAATCTATTTCAATCCAGATAGTGTATTTCAATTAATGTAATTTGATTTTTCGAGATAGGACTAGTTAGCCAAAATTCACTTTCCGATCCTGTTTTATATAAATTATATGATACACAAAAAAATTATTGTATTTTTAATGCACCACTTATGATTCCATTTAATACACAAAATAATATTCGTATACACTTATTTTATTAAAATAACAACAATAATAAAATTATTAAGGGCACCAAAGTAACTATAAATTAATATAATAAATTATTTTGGAATATAAAAAGACAATAATAAACTTTATGACTAATAAGAATAAAAATTTGCATAACGGTAGGATGAGTGTCATTATTAAGGGCAACAAATTAAATATAAATTAATATAATAATTTATTTCGAATATAGGAATCCGACATGTATCATAATACTTATTATATTAGAAACACATTTATTTGGAATGAAAACAATATATAAAAAGTTGTAATAATGATTATACTAAATTAGAAACATTAATTTTGAAATCGATCTTTAAAATTTGAACAAATCAGAAATCGCTATCAAATCAAATATGATGAATTTGTTTATTAGAAATTTAGTAATTAAGGCATGATAATATTTTAATCGGTTGAAATAATGTATTTTTCTTTGCATTCAAAATGTCTTATGGAATTTGAACCGGTTGAAAATGTCAATAATTTATAAGAAATTTTTAGCAAATTAAAATTAAAAAAAGTTAGAATGAATATTGAAAGATGGAAAAGGAAAACAATGATTAATCGGAAAATAGAAAAACAAATTGATATCAAACAACAAATATGAAGGAACCTGTAACATATTTATTTACCTTGGAAGCCTTTGTTGCAGATATCGCAAAACTAAAAGATTTGTCGCTAATAAAGTGTTGGGAGTAAAGTGTCCTGTATAAAAAAAACAAAAAAACAACCACAACTATGAATAAAAAAAACAAAAAAAAAACAACCACAACTATATAAATTAGTAAAAGATAGAAGATAAAGAACATGGACAGAAGAAGAATAATTAACAAAGAAATAAAAAAAAGAAGAACAATGCTTTAAATAATGCTATTTGCTTCAGATTCGGTTTTGCAACAATTCTTTGTCGAATTTTCTTTAGATATGGTATGGCAATCTATTTTTGTCTGAAAAATATAACACGCAAAAATGATGAGGATGTGTTTAATAGAAAAGAAAAACAACAATGAAAATGAAAAAAAAAAAACAAATGGACTAGTGGAACAAACCTTTACAAAGAATTTATTGACAGGAGAAGATGGAATGATGGTGGAAGACAGATGGAATGGTTTAGTAACACCGACTTTAAAAATATCTTTAAAAATATTAGGGGAAGATGTATTATCATTAAAAATATTATAGGAAGATGTATTTCGTGGTGTTTTTGAATGGTGACTTTTCCTCTTCGCTATGCATGTGAACTTAGGTCGTGTTAATTAGGTTAAATGTAGCCGTCATAGTAGTGTGGATTTAGATCGTGTTTATTAGGTTAAATGTAGTCGTCATAGTATTTAGGTTATGTTAATTATGTTAAATGTAGCCGTAATACTATAAGTTAGGGTTAAGTGCAATTATCGTTAGATTTTTAATAATTTAAAATTCAAATGATTTTTAAAAAAATCTTGTGTTGACACATAAGCGACATTAATTGCCAAATCAATATGGTGTTAGTATTGATTAAAAAACCACATTTGTCCATGGAATAAGAAAAATTAGTACTTTGTGTCAGAAGGTTATTAGTGGAATATCCAGGTACTTTGATTTTTATATATTTATAATGGGTAGATTGTATTTTAAAAAAACATTAATTTTGGCAGTCTAAATAAATAACTCATGCATTGGATGTACCGTAGTGTATTTCAAACGCTTTTATTTTGCATTGAAACTATGCAAACCCTTTCTCCTTTCAATGGAGAAACATAATCTATTCATCTATTATTTAGTTGGAACAAGTCAATCACTCTATTCATCTCTTGTCTCTTCAATCATTATATTCCCTCATTACGCTCAATCTTTCTCATTCTGAGAAGTCTGACAAATTATCATAGCAAACTAAAAAAATTCATCTCCATTGACATCTTTTGATAAGCGTTATCTCCTCATTCTTTTTCTTCTCCTCTTTGCCACTATTCATGATTCTTCTCCCATTTTTCATTAATAAACTAGATCCCTTCAACAATCCAAGATCACACGGCGAGTCATCATTTTTCACTTCATAATGGTATCCTTCAGAAGCAAACCCATTGTAGTTCATTGTGGTTTCATAGATCTGGACATAACCCTATGCGAGATCTGAATTGTAGATTATTTTTCATCGTAGGAGACAGAGGAAAAAAAGGCTCCAACTTCAAGTCTGGCGGAGAAGGTGTTCACTTTGCCATGGAGCTCCATTCATGGCCAAGATTCTACCTCCAATCCAACAATCTAGTAACACCCTTTCTTCCATTTCCAGCAAAATTCATCAAATTTCAAACGCGAATTTCTCCTTCAATACAATATCTATGAAGACGAGTTAATATACCAAATCGAAAATAATTTCGTAAGCTTTTCAAAAAGTCCGGAATTACCTCAATCGGAGTTGTGAGTTGGGAGATATGGTCGGTTTTGTGGGAGCTGCAACTGGAGTGCGAAAATGACTTTCCAAAACCAAGAAGATGATGTTTCCTCCTCTCTTTCTGCTTTAAAAAATCTGATTTTCTTCCACTAACTCCCACCAACTTAAGATTCCATGCAACATATGTTTAATGGCTATAATGTCCTCTAACCATGCCAAAATTACTAGTTTGCCATTCGGTTGATTTAAAATTACTACTTTCTTAATTCCAACTAATCCTAATTATTCTCATACTTTAGTAATATAAATATAGGGATGTTACATAATTGGCAAAATTTTATTTTTTAAATATAATTTTATTTTTATTATAGAAAATTTTTTTTTGTTGTTTATTTGAGTTTTTATTTTTAAAAATATATATAATATATTAACTATAATTAAAAATATTAATAAAATATAATAAACGACATGAATATTTTAATATAAAATAATTATTAGTATTTTTTTTTTGACAAAACGTTAGTAGGTAAACTGAAAAATGTTATAAATATTATACATTTATAAGACAACATGACACAAATATGATATAAAAATACATAAATTTTTAAATCGTTTTCATTATTTTTAAATTTCTACAATTATCTATTATCATTTTATTTAATTAATATATATATATATATATATATATATATAGGAGGATCAAATTACAGAAGTTACACACTCAAAAGCGTTACTTGGGATTAATATGTTTTAAAGTCGACCATTGGATTGAAACATACTATATGTAGATCATTCCTATAAAGTTTGAGAATAATCTATAATGATTTACTATGTCAATGAACTACATCAAAATTAACGTTATATGAAAGTTCATTTTGACATTAATTTTAGGATATCTTGATCATATAGTAAACCATTATAGATTAATCGAAACTTTATAGGTATGATCTATATGATGGTATGTTTCAACCCAAGTTAATTTTAAAAATATTAACCGTAATCCGTAGTGTAACTCATGGTGTCTCGGTGTGATCCTCCTCATATATATATATATATATATATATATATATATATATATATATATATATATATATATATATATATATATATATTTATCACTATGTCACTATGTCAAAAGTAAATTTTGTATATTTAAAAAATGTAATCAATTATATCATGCATTTTATGAAAAACAAATTGATTATTGATACAATTATTTTTATAAACAAGAATAAGTTAGAAATATTTTTATAAATGGATGAAATCTTGCCCGCTTTTCTAAATATTTATGCAATTTTCTTAAAATTTAAATATCTAATGTGTTATATAATGTAACTTGTCAAATAAGAAAACATTTTAAATATAATGGACACCTTGAAATATAAACTTTAAAGAGGAACTAAAAAAAGTCAGATTTAAAAGGTCACAATCAATATCTTTTCATATATATTATGTTCAAATGTTTAATGATTAAGAATAAACAAGTCTAGGTTTTTAATCCAAACACAAATTTCATCCTTATACATAAGTACAGCTGAAAAGTAATCTTACACGTAGTCATTTATTATTTTTAACACACACTACTATTGCTAGTTTATATTAAAATAATACGTTGAGCTTTTCTGAAGTTGTTAGCTTTCCAATTCTTCAATGAAATATATGTTATTTCTAAGCACTATAATCATTTTATATTTATTATACAATAATTGTCAATAATGATAATTTTATATAATTTTTTTAATTTAGTCAATCCATTTCAATCCAGATAGTGTATTTCAATTAATGTAATTTGATTTTTCAGAGACAGGACTCGTTAGCCAAAAATTCACTTTCCCAATCCTGTTTTATATAAATTATATGATACACAAAAAAATTATTGTATTTTTTAATGCACCGCTTATGATTCCATTTAATACACAAAATAATATTCGTGTACAGCTTATTTTTATTCGAAATAACAACAATAATAAAATTATTAAGGGGCACCAATGTAACTATAAATTAATATAATAAATTATTTTTGGAATATAAAAAAGACAATAATAAACTTTATGAATAATAAGAATAAAAAATTTGCATAACGGTAGGATGAGTGTCATTATTAATGGGCAAAAAATTAAATATAAATTAATATAATAATTTATTTCTGGAATATAGGAATCCGACATGTATCATAATACTTATTATATTAGAAACACATGTATTTGGAATGAAGAAAACAATATATAAAAAGTTGTAACAATGATTATACTAAATTAGAAACATTAATTTGGAAATCGATCTTGAAAATTTGAACAAATCTGTAAATCTGCTATCAAATCAAATATGCGATGAATTTGTTTATTAGAAATTTAGTAATTAAGGCATGATAATATTTTAATCGGTTGAAATAATGTATTTTTCTTTGCATTCAAAATGTCTTATGGAATTTGAACCGGTTGAAAATGTCAATAATTTATAAGAAATTTTTAGCAAATTAAAATTAAAAAAAGTTAGAATGAATATTGAAAGATGGAAAAGGAAAACAATGATTAATCGGAAAATAGAAAAACAAATTGATATCAAACAACAAATATGAAGGAACCTGTAACATATTTATTTACCTTGGAAGCCTTTGTTGCAGATATCGCAAAACTAAAAGATTTGTCGCTAATAAAGTGTTGGGAGTAAAGTGTCCTGTATAAAAAAAACAAAAAAACAACCACAACTATGAATAAAAAAAACAAAAAAAAAACAACCACAACTATATAAATTAGTAAAAGATAGAAGATAAAGAACATGGACAGAAAATAAATAACAAAGAAATAAAAAAAAAAAGAAGAACAATGCTTTAAATAATGCTTTTTGCTTCAGATTCGGTTTTGCAACAATTCTTGTCGAATTTTCTTTAGATATGGTATGGCAATCTATTTTTGTCTAAAAAATATAACATGCAAAAATGATGAGGATGTGTTTAATAGAAAAGAAAAACAACAATGAAAATGAAAAAAAAAAAAACAAATGGACTAGTGGAACAAACCTTTACAAAGAATTTATTGATAGGAGAAGATGGAATGATGGTGGAAGACAGATGGAATGATTTGGTAACACCGACTTTACAAATATCTTTAAAAATATTTGGGGAAGATGTATTATCATTAAAAATATTATAGGAAGATGTATTTCGTTGTGTTTTTGAATGGTGACTTAGGTCGTGTTAATTAGGTTAAATGTAGCCGTCATAGTAGTGTGAATTTAGATTGTGTTAATTAGGTTAAATGTAGTCGTCATAGTATTTAGGTTATGTTAATTATGTTAAATGTAGCCGTAATACTATAAGTTAGGGTTAAGTGCAATTATCGTTAGATTTTAAATAATTTAAAATTCAAATGATTTTTAAAAAAATCTTGTGTTGACACATAAGCGACATTAATTGCCAAATCAATGTGATGTTAGTATTGATTAAAAAACCACATTTGTCCATGGAATAAGAAAAATTAGTACTTTGTGTCAGAAGGTTATTAGTGGAATATCCAGGTACTTTGATTTTTATATATTTATAATGGGTAGATTGTATTTTAAAAAAAACATTAATTTTGGAAGTCTAGATAAATAACCCTTGCATTGGATGTACCGTAGTGTATTTCAAACGCTTTAATTTTGCATTGAAACTATGCAAACCCTTTCTCCTTTCAATGGAGAAACATAATCTATTCATCTATTATTTAGTTGGAACAAGTCAATCACTCTATTCATCTCTTCTGTCTCTTCAATCATTATATTCCCTCTGTTCTGCTCAATCTTTCTCATTCTGAGAAGTCTGATAAATTATCATAGCAAACTAAAAAAATTCATCTCCATTGACATCTTTTGATAAGCGTTATCTCCTCATTCTTTTTCTTCTCCTCTTTGCCACTATTCATGATTCTTCTCCCATTTTTCATTAATAAACTAGATCCCTTCAACAATCCAAGATCACACGGCGAGTCATCATTTTTCACTTCATAATGGTATCCTTCCGAAGCAAACCCATTGTAGCTCGTTGTGGTTTCATAGATCTGGACATAACTCGATGCGACATCTAAATTGTAGAACATTTTTCATCGTAGGAGACAGAGGAAAAAAAGGCTCCCACGGTGAGACGGGGCGGAGAAGATGATGTTTCCTCCTCTCTTTCTGCTTTAAAAAATCTGATTTTCTTCCACTAACCCCCACCAACTTAAGATTCCATGCAACTTATGTTTAATGGCTATAATATCCTCTAACCATGCCAAAATTACTAGTTTTCCATTCGGTTGATTTAAAATTACTTCTTTCTTAATTCCAACTAATTCTAATTATTCTCCTACTTTAGTAATATAAATATAGGGATGTTATATAATTGGCAAAATTTTATTTTTATTATACAAAATTTTTTGTGGTTGTTTTTTGAGTTTTATTTTAAAAATATATATAATATATTAATAATTAAAAATATTATTAAAATATAATAAATGATATGAATATTTTAATATAAAAAAATTATAAGTATTTTTTTATGACAAAACGTTAGTAGGTAAACTGAAAAATGTTATAAATATTATAAATTTATAAGAGAACATGACACATATATGATATAAAAATACATAAATATTTAATTAAACATTTTCATTCTTTTTAAATTTCTACAATTATTTCTGATCATTTTATTTAATTAATATATATAAAAAGTTTTATCACCATGTCAAAAGTAAATTTTGTATCTTTAAAAAAATGTAATTAATGATATCTGTGCATTTTATGAAAAACAAGTTGATTATTGATACAATTATTTTTATAAACAAGAATAAGTTAGAAATATTTTTATAAATGGATAAAATCTTGCCCCGCTTTTCAAAACCTTGAGTTTGTGAAGGGCGGACTCGCGGGCAATGCATATTTTATGAACGAGAAAAAATCAACGGCTGATTTAATTAAATTAGTATTTATATTTACTATTTATATGACAATAATATTTTAAGACATTTTTTCTTATTTAATTAATATTTATATCGACATTACGTGACAAGTGCGAACCCACATATAGATGACTATTTAATTATAATTTTTCTAGTCAAATATATGTTTGTGATGGATCGACACTACATAACTTATATACCTATTATATTCATATTTTTAATCATTTATAATATTTATAAAGTATTTATGTCTTTTTTGGATGACCCGTGCAATCAAATATAATTTTTCTTTCAATAATCAATTTATTCTTGCATAATATATTATTCTTTAATTTCTTCAACAATAATTAATTTATTTTTGTTTATTTATAAAAACAAAATTATATTTATTAGAAAGGAACATCTTAATTGAATGATCAAACATACTTATCATTTAATTCCAATTATATTTTAGAAAAGGAAATAATTTAATGAAAATATGAAAATATTAATTGGATAAAAGTAAGAATTTAGATCTTATTTTACTTAATTATTTTAATTATCTTCATTTATACAATTAAATATTTTTATATTTGTATATTTTCATTTCATACAATTAAAAGCATTAAGACGTTTTAGGGCTTATTTGAGAAAGTTTGTCGAAATTTCTATGTTATGTTTCGACATCAAAGTTGTATCACTTACCAAAGGATAATGAATAATAATATTCTATAATATTTATTTTGCATTTTGATTTATTTGTATTAATTGGTTTTTTTTCAATAGCAGTGTCAAGTATTTAACATCAGGTATCATAGACATAAATGTGAATTTTATTACCGGTTTTAATTCTTAAATCAGATTATTTTAACATAATCAAGATAATATAAATTTTAATACTTTAAAATTAATATAATAATAAGTTATATCAAATAATTGATTTACTTAACTATTTTCTTTTAAGTTTTCCAACCATTGTTATTTGTACATAATTTGTCAAACACTTGTTATAAAATTTAACTTTGTTAAATCTATATCTATTAGATGATAAAATCATATAATATCAATAGCATCAATAAATTTACAATACAGAAGAATTTAAAAATTATAGGCATGCCCGATCGGCCAAATCTATTTTTCCAATGGGCCGAAAAAATATTTACTTATAATACAATAGAATTTAAAAGTCATAGGCATACCCGATGGGCCAAACCTATTATTCCGACGGGTCGACAAAATATTTACTTATAATATGGAAGAATTTAAAAGTTATAGGAATGCACAATGAGCCGAACCTATTTTTTTGATGGGCCGACAAAATATATAACTAAATTGAACAGATATTAGAGATAATGTGTTTAATGACTTCTAAATTACTATAGCAATTAAAAAATATAATATTATTCAATTTATTAAATATAATCAAATTATTATCAATTTTAATTTGTTATTAAATCAATATGTATTTTTGTGTATAATATGTTTTATTTTATAATATTTGCTAATAGAAGTGGTAAAACTAAAATTACAAGAAATTATAAAAATTATAAGCATGTCTGATGGATCAAACATGTTTTTCTACTCTATATTTAGTATAATAACAATTATTAACTCAATGTATAGACTGACAACTACTACAGCGATAAATTAAATTAATATTTATATGACAATCAACATTAAAATCTTTTTTGTGTCAATACGTATATATTTTTATATAATTTTTTTAACGATAACTATAAATTTTTTAACCATCATTATACTATCTTTGTTTAATATACATAACAATACTGCAAAACCATATAAGCGATCAGGTAGCTATTTATATAGACTTTACGTGACCTGTGCGAACGCACAATTCCTATACATTTTTTAACTATCATTATACTATATTTATTATTTGTAACAATATTTCACAACCATGTAAATGCATGGGTGGATAATCAGTTTTATAGATGTGTATAAAATGTATTAGATTATATACTCATATGTTTTTCATTATAATTTCTATGTATATCCTAAAAACTACTACAACTTAATAAATTATATTAAATTTTATGTGACAATCATAATAGATAGTTTTTCTCTTAATTCGTATATATTTAAATATTTATATTTTAACCATAACTATATAATATTTATATGACAATCATATTTGAAAGTTTTTTTCTCACTTCATTCATATTTATATCGATTTTACGTGACCCGTGCGAACGCACGTGTCCTTTACTAGTTAAATTAAATTAAATATAATTAAAGATCAACTAAATTAGAGGCAATCAATTGTTTTTAACAGAAGAATATTTAATAATTTTTGTTTATTGATATTCTAAAATAAAAATATTTTTTTTGACCTAAAATTAAAATACGTTAAAATGTAAAAAAAATAAAAATAAACTTCAACCAAAAATATTGAAGGAGTTTTGCCTTGCGGTATCGTTTCACAATCCTTTATATCAAATAATATTAACCTAGCCTCCAAACTCGTGTTTGCGTTTCATCCTCTATTAACTGTTCGACTGCTATCCTCATCCGTCGCTTCAGCTTGCAATTCCTCACCCATGTTTGCGGTTCACATCATGTATTCTAGCATTGTAGGTATATTATTTTCACCAATTGGTTTTACTATTTTTTAACCAAAACCTTTTATTGAGGTTGTAAAATAAGAAAGTTGTACCAAACAAGTTGTTTGACTCAGTGGAGTTGATGAGTCAAAACCGAGTTTTCAATTGTTTTGTCTTTGTTGGCACCGTTGATAGTCAAACTTGTGGTGGTTCTTGTGAATTTTTCATTTATTCAATCTCTCTGTTTCGTTCATTTTAGATCCATATCCTAATTGTGCTATTTTAGATTTAATGCAATTGGATAATGATATAATTTTTTTCTTAAGGTGGTTCAGTTAATGCATATTTTAGTGAATTCATTCAAATAGTATATTTGAGTAGAAAAACAATAATAAAAATGAATAAAACATAGAGTTTATAGACTGGACAACATGGAATGATGGTGGAAGACAGATGGAATGATTTGGTAACACCAACTTTAAAAATATCTTTAAAAACATTAGGGGAAGATGTGTTATCTTTAAAAATATTATGGGAAGATGTATTTCGTGGTGTTTTTGAATGGTGTCTTTTCCTCTTCTCTATGCATGTGAACTTAGGTCGTGTTAATTAGGTTAAATGTAGCCGCCGTCATAGTAGTGTGAATTTAGATTGTGTTAATTAGGTTAAATGTAGTCGTCATAGTATTTAGGTTATGTTAATTATGTTAAATGTAGCCGTAATACTATAAGTTAGGGTTAAGTGCAATTATCGTTAGATTTTTAATAATTTAAAATTCAAATGATTTTTAAAAAAATCTTGTGTTGACACAAAAGCGACATTAATTGCCAAATCAATATGGTGTTAGTATTGATTAAAAAACCACATTTGACCATGGAATAAGAAAAATTAGTACTTGGTGTCAGAAGGTTATTAGTGGAATTTCCAGGTACTTTGATTTTTATATATTTATAATAGATAGATTGGATAGATAGTATTTTTTTTTTAAAAAAACATTAATTTTGGCAGTCTAAATAAATTACTCTTGCATTGGATGTATCGTAGTGTATTACAAACGTTTTTATTTTGCATTGAAACTATGGAAACCCTTTCTCCTTTCAATGTAGAAACATAATCCATTCATCTATTATTTAATTGGAACAACTCAATTACTCTATTCATCTCTTCTGTCTCTTCAATCATTCTATTCCCTCTCTGCTAAATCTTTGTCATTCTTAGAAGTCTGATAAATTATCATAGCAAATTAAAAAAAAATAATCTCCATTGACATCTTTTGATAAGCCCCATCTCCTCATTCTTTTTCTCCTCCACTTTGCCACTATTCACGATTCTTCTCCCATTTTTCGTGACCTTGGAGCCATCATTTTTCACTTCATAATGGTATGCTTCAAAAGCAAACCCATTGTAGTTCGTTGTGGTTTCATAGATCTGAACATAACTCGATCAAATCTGAATTGTAGAACATTTTTCATCGTGGGAGACAGAGGAAATTGAGGTTCGGCGAGGCGGGGTGGAGAAGGTGTTCATTCGCCATAGAGCACCATTCATGACCAAGATTCTACCTCCAACTCCAACAATCCCGTAACACCCTTTCTTCCATTTCCAGCAAAATTCATCAAATTTCAAACGCCTTTTTCTCATTCAATACAATAGCTATGAAGACGAATTAATGTACCAAACCAAAGAGAATTTTGTAATCTTTTCAAAAAGTCAAGAATTACCTCAACCAGAGTTGTGAGCTGGGAGATATGGCCGGTTTTGTAACACCCCAATTCTACCCAAAGTTTTTTATGCAATAATCAGAGTAATTTTAAAATTTCATAAATTAAATACTGAAGCGTTACACCATCAAAAACAACTCACTTTAAAACAGTTTACTTTAAAGTATAATTTCGGATACATAGCATCGCAGGAAAACATAAATTGATTCATAGAAATCAAAACATCTCCTTTATTAAACTTCTTCATCAAGATCATGTTTTTATGAATTATGGTTCTTATTCACAAAAGGAATAATAATAAAACAACAACAACAAGACGACATAAACATTTCCCCCCGAGTGCTACGTAGCGACACCGACTGACTAATACTATAGACTCCGTCTTCATAACCTGCATGTTACCAATATATAGGTAACGGCGAAACAAGTAAAGGGTGAGATACTCCAATACATATAATCAAGGCATGATAAAATGTATATATATATATATATATATATATATATATATATATATATATAGTTTCGAAATTATAAAGGGTATAGATTAATAAGTGTAATTCCAACACATAATCAAAACTCACTTACTTTACTCGTCATCCTAATGTGTATAATCTACACTATATCACCGTAACTTCCTCGGCATAAAACATCGCAACAACACATAACCCTCCGTCACCACGAAATCGTCACGAGCTAATACATCACTAATTAACACGGTAGTCTTAAACAACAACATCAACCAACAACATTAAATAATGCTAGTAATATAAACAACATAACAAATCATCATAAATTGGCTAAAGCCCATCTTCGCTTTTGGCATAAAGCCCATCTTCGCTTTTGGCATAAAGCCCATCATCACAACATCATCACAAACATCATCACATCATATATCATCGCAATTCAATATCATTCATCAATCAAACAAAAACCCAATGCCAAACAACTCAAACATAAACATAACCGACTCCATGAGACACGACTATGTTATGCATGTGGTACCCATCGCTTTGTCCGTAATTAGGGACACTTGGCATAAAGCCGATCTTCGCTCGGCATAAAAGCCATCATCGCTTGGCATAAAAGCCTCTTCGCTTGGCATAAAAGCCCTCTTCGCTTATGAAATGTATGTGACTCGACAATAAAACAACACAACACCAAAAACAACGTCTTCGCTCATTCAAATTGGCATAAAGCCCACATCGCCATAATTTATCCAAAACAAGATAAATATATCATCGCATCATAATTGCATTATGCAAACATCACTAATAAATTCACCAAAAATCATGCATTCACAAATCAGAAGCATATATTAACAACATCAATTTAATCATAACATCAACACGTACAAAACATATACCATTACATTGCATGTCAACAAGTATTCATTAATAAATACACCGTCGCAAATCTTACGTTTATTCACACCGCATCATTATTAATTAATTCACTAAATTCCGAAAACGGGAAAATAGTCAAACACCTATAATTGTCACGAAAGCCATTCCTAACAACCGGTATTGATCATAATCGTCAACGTCGAAACCGGATTGTCCATACGTACCTTAAATCTACTAAATCACTGTCCGATTCAATTTTACCGTAAATTGGCTTGTTTCGGGTCGTCTCGCAAAAACTCGTAATTTCTAAAAACTAACTTCACCACTACGTTCTACACGTCAAACTTAGCTAGCACGTCAATTTTCGTTGAATTCGGAGCAACTTGCTCCGTCGTCGAATTTACCGAAATCGGAAAATCGGAACATAATCGGGTTCTAAATTTAATCGGCTATCTTATCCTCTAATTATATTTTATTAATACTAACTAGTAGTGTATGGAAATAATGGAATTGAAATAAACAGAATCTATCTGTCAAATTATGCAGGAACTAAAAACCAGAAAACAGAAAAATGGAAAAACAGCTAAACAGCAAACTGGAAATCACGAAAATTCCATCTCCCTCCCTATCTTAAGGGGACGAACTTCCCAAGGGGCATGAGTGAATGGAGGCGCACGCCATTGGGGCTTGGGACGGCCGCCCTCCATGCTGGGATGGGCGCCTCCCTTGTCTCCCTCCCTCCACTTCGTTTCTTCTTCCTTCTTGCCAAATTGCCAAATACAGACAGTGTATTATATTTTCCAGGTTTAACAGACAGTGTATTTCTTCATGTTTATAATTTCTTACATAGTTAACAATTTCTTTCTATTTCATTTTATAACTTCCTTACTACAATACTACTAACAACCTACCCCCCCATCCTTACTTCTAATTCAATTTTTCTACACTACTTCAACAATCAATCAACATAACTCCTTTAAACCTACTATCCATTTTTCCTCAATCTAAACTAATTCCACCAACCCTAACAACATGAGATGGAAAATCAAATCCATTCAAACACCCAACTCAAAACCTCAACACCAATTTTCATCACAAATCCACAATATATAAATATCAAAACCCTAATTATAGGAAGTGGAAGAATCAAACCCCTTACCTCTAGCTTGGTTGATTGCAAGATGCTCTATCAAAGCCCCAACCTCAAAATCTTGCTCATGATCTTCCTCATCTTCTCCTCCTTGCTCTTCTTCTCAAAACCCTTTTCTTTTCTCTCAAACTCTCAAGTTTCTATTCTTGGCTTTTGTTTTCAAATGGGAAGAAATGAGGAAAATGTCTTATATAAGTTATGTTTCTTACTAGCTTCCTCACTTTCTCATGTTTGGCTTTGGTGTGTTATGAATGGAAAGAAAATGAGGAGAAATGGTTTATAATGTGTTTCTTAGTTGAAAATCCAATTCTCATCAATTACTCCTCACACCCCTAACCAATTCTTACAATATAACCAATTAATAATATTTACCAATATTATTTATTCAATCAATTAAAATAATTTAGGGGAATTATATATCGGTCCGAATAATATTTACGAACGAATCCAGATAAATTAATAAATATATTAATTAACACAAATATTCTCGTAAAATAAATATCGATCGATAATTCGAAAATATTAATATAATATATTATTAATAAAAACGGGCGTTACGGGTTTTGTGGGAGCTGCCACTGTAATTCGAAAATGACTTTCAAAAACAAAGAAGATGATGTTTCTTCCTCTCTTCTTCTTTTTAAAAAATCGATTTTCTTCCACTAATTCCACCAACTTAAGATTCCATGCAACTTATGTTTAATGGCTATAATGTCCTCTAACCATGCCAAAATTACTAGTTTGCCATTCGGTTGTATCTATAAAAAAATGTAATTAATGATATTTGTGCATTTCAAGAAAAACAAGTTGATTATTGATACAATTATTTTTATAAACAATAATAAGTTAGAAATATTTTTATAAATGGATAAAATCTTGCCCCGCTTTCTAAAACCATGAGTTTGGGAAGGGCGCACTCGCGGGCACTGCATTTTTTTTGAACAAGAAAAAATCAACGGATGATTCAATTAAATTCGTATTTATATTTACTATTTATATGACAATCATATTTTAAGACATTTTTTCTTATTTAATTAATATTTATATCGACATTGCGTGACAAGTGCGAACGCACAGATGGATGACTATTTAATTATAATTTTTCTACTAAAATATATGTTTCTGATGGATAGACACTACATAATTTATATGCGAATTATATTCATATTTTGAATCATTTATAATATTTATATAGTATTTATGTCTATTTTGCATGACCCGTGCAAACAAATATAATTTTTCTTTCAATAATTAACTTATTCTTCCATAATATATTATTTTTTAATTTCTACAAAAATAATTAATTTATTTTTGTTTATTTATAAAAAAAAAAAATATTTATAAGAAAGGAACATCTTAACTGAATGACCAAACATACTTATCATTTAATTCCTATTATAGTTTAGAAAAGGAAATTATTTAATGAAAATATAAATTGAATGACAGTAAGAATTTAGATCTTATTTTACTTAATTGGATGAAAATATTACTTAATTGTTTTAATTATTTTCATTTATACAATTAAATATTTTTATATTAGTACATTTTCATTCCATACTTTTAAAAGCATTAAGAGGTTTTAGGGCTTATTTGAGAAAGCTTTTCGAAATTTCTATGTTATGATTCAACATCATAGTTGAATCACTTACTAAAGGATAAGGAATACTAATATTCTATAATATTTATTTTTCATTTTGAATTATTTGTATTAATTGGTTTTTTTTCAATAGCGGTGTCAAGTATTTAACATCAAGGTATCATAGACATAAATGTGAATTCTATTACCGGATTTAATTCTTAAGTCAGTTTATTTTAACATAATCAAGATAATATAAATTTTAATAATTTAAAATTATTATAATAATAAGTTATATCAAATAATTGATTTACTTAACTATTTTCTTTTAAGTTTTCCAACCATTGTTATATGTACATGATTTGGCAGACACTTGTTATAAAATTTAACTTTGTTAAATTTATTTCTATTAGATGATAAAATCAATAACATCAGTAAATTTACAACCCAGAAGAATTTAAAAATTATAGGCATGTCCGATCGGCCAAATCTATTTTTCTGATGGGGGGACAAAATATTTACTTACAATACAATGGAATTTAAAAATTATAGGCATGCCCGATGGGCCAAACGTATTTTTCCGACGGGCCAACAAAATATTTACTTATAATAGAGAAGAATTTAAAAATTATAGGAATGCGCCGAACCTATTTTTCTGAGGGGCCGACACAATATATAATTTAATTGAACAGATATTAGAGATGATGTGTTTAATGACTTCTGAATTACTATAGCATTTAAAAAATATAATATTATTCAATTGATTAAATCTAATCAAATTATTATCAATTTTAATTTGTTATTAAATCAATATGCGTTTTGTGTGTAATATGTTTTATTTTATAATATTTGCTAATAGATGTGGTAAAACTAAAATTACAAGTAATTATAAAAATTACAAGCATGTCTGATGGATCAAACATGGTTTTCTACCCTATATTTAGTCTAAGAACAATTACTAACTCAATGTATAGCGTGACAACTACTACAGCGATAAATTAAATTAATATTTGTATGACAATCATCAAAATCTTTTTGTGTCAATTGCATATTTTAATATAATTTTTTAACCATAACTATATAATATTTATTTAGTATTTATATCGACTTTAAGCATCCTATGTCTGGTCCTATAAATTTCTTAACCATCATTATACTATCTTTATTTAATATTCATAACAATATTGCACAACCATATAAGCGTACGGGTGCCTTTTTATATAGACTTTACGTGACCTGTGCGGAGGCATGATTCCTATACATTTCTTAACTGTCATTATACTATCTTTATTTATTATTTGTAACAATATTGCACAACCATGTAAATGCATGGGTAGATAATCAGTTTTATAGATGTGTGTAAAATGTATTAGGTTATATACTCATATATTTTTTATCATAATTTCTATGTATATCCTAAAAACTACTACAACTTAATAAATTAAATTAAAATTTGTGTGACAATCATAATAGATAGTTTTTCTCTTAATTCATATATATTTAAATATTTATATTTTAACCATGACTATATAATATTTATATGACAATCATATTAGAAAGTTTTTTTAATCACTTAATTCAAATATATTTATATAAATTTTTCAACCATAATCATATAATATTTATTGAATATTTATATCGATTTTACGTGACCCGTGCGAACACACGGGTACTTTACTAGTTAAATTAAATAAAATATAATTAAAGATCAACTAAATTAGAGGCAATCAATTTTTTTAACAGAAGTATATTTAATAATTTTTGTTATTCTAAATAAAATATGTTTTTTGAGCTAAATAAAAATACGTTAAAATGTAAAATAAATAAAAATAAACTTCAACCAAAAATATTGAAGGAGTTTTTGCCTTGAACGGTATCGTTTCACAATCCTTTATATCAAATAATATTAACCTAGCCTCCAAACCCGTGTTTATGTTTCGTCTTCTATTAACTGTTCACCTGCTATCCTCAAAACAAAAATGTATTTACGTTTTGTATAATATGCTCAAATCATAAAGTGTTTTCAATGTGTGATGCTTCTATTATTTGTTTTATTGGTTGTGGTCGAAGCACCTTATTAGAAAGTTGAAAACCCTTATTTTTGGCTTAACTAAGTTATTTCTTGTTGATTATATTCTTTTCAAATATTGAAGTGGTTATTGTTGTGAGCTTGGAATGAATAAGTAGTATATCTTGCTATCTTTTTTACCTGATTGAACTAGATGATATTATAAATGATATGCATAAGGCATAGAACAACACAACTAGTCTTGCATTAGAAAAGAAAACAATCGCAAAGGCCTAGCTAAATAGGAATAAAAGAACATGAGATTTCTCTCGTACTCTTATCATAAGTAATTTAGATTATATGATTTATGTTGCATATTTTAGTGATAGATTTTTTCTTATAATATATTTAATTGCGCGACCATGAAGGAGCTCTAACAAAATCTAAATTGTAACTTTTACTAGTTAGAATAGGACACACTTATTTGAATAAGTATGGCGACTATAATGATATTTATAGTAAGATTAACTTTTATTTTGCCTCCTATTTTTGTATGTTTTAAGAAGTGGTTTAGAAGTTTAGAATTTTTTTTGAATATATATATATATATATATATATATATATATATATATATATATATATATATATATATATATATATATATATATATATAGGAGGATCACACGAAGAGTTACACCATGACTTACACTCGCTCAAAAACGTCACTTCGGATTAATATTTTTTTAAATCAACCGTTGGATTGAAACATATCATCATATAGATCATATCTATAAAGTTTGAGATTAATCTATAATGATTTACTATGTCATTGAACTACATCAAAATTAACGTTATATGAAAGTCCATTTTGACGTTAATTTTTAGATATCTTGATCGTATAGTAAAACTTTATAGATTAATCTCAAACTTTATAGGTATGATCTATATGATGATATGTTTCAATCCAACGGTTGATTTTAAAAAATATTAATCCAAGTGACGCTTGATAAGTCAACTCTTGTAATTTGATCCTCCTCATATATATATATATATATATATATATATATAATTGTGTTATTATTTATTTATTTTTTAATTTTCTTGAAGGTAAAACTTAAAAACTAGTATTGGAGACTTAAAGATGGAACTTGAAGATGATAGTTATAAGCTATTTAGTGGGCACAATTTGAAATTATTATTTTTTGTTATTTGTATAATCCTTTAAAGTAGTCTAAGATTGACATGATTTAGATATCACTAATTTTAAGTTTGTAAGACTTTGGGTTAATTATATATATATATATATATATATATATATATATATATATATATATATATATATACTTTAATTAAATTAAATTTTTTTTCTTAAATATATATTTTTAATAGTTTGTTGTAATTTGTTAGTATAAGGGTTTGTATATAAGAAAAGAAATTTTAAAATGAAGTGTCAACAAAAATAAAAATTAACTATTTTGATCTATAGTGCCAGAAACATCCATTAGTATAGGTATCTAGTCACTAAAAGAATTCGTAGGTAGAGCGAACTATATGGTACGAAAAATACATCCGTAGGTATAAGTTTTTGGGGCTATACCTACGGTAAATAGACCTTTACCGACGCGTTTTGGCTGTCACTAAAAGTCAAGTTTCTTGTAGTGTAAGAAAATATGATGATATTTGAAGTGAATATAAGTATTCGATAAATGTGATGAAATTTGAAATAAATATAAGTCTAGAAATTTCAGGAAAACCTAATGAAATTTAAAGAGAACATAAATCTTAAGAAAATATGATGGAATCTGAAGTGAACCTAGATCTGAAGAAATTAGAAGTGATCTTAAATCTTAAGAAATTCTGAAGAAATACGAAGTGAACATAAATCTTATGAAAATGTAATGATATTTGAAGTGAATATAATACTCAAGAAAATGTGATGAAATTTGAAATGAATATAAGTCTCTAGAAATATGATGAAATTTGAGGAAAACATGATGAAATTTGAAGTGAACATAAATCTTATGGACTCTGGAGTGAACATAGATCTGAAGAAATTTAAAGTGAATATAAATCTTAAGAAATTCTGAAGAAATACGAAGCAAACATAAATCTTAAGAAAATCTGATGATATTTGAAGTGAATATAAGTCTTCAAAAAATCTGATGAAAATTGAAGTGAACATAAATCTTAAGATAATCAGATAAAATTTGAAGTGAGTATAAGTCTTCAGAAAATCATGTGAAATTGGAAGTGGATATAGGTCTTCAGAAAATCTGATGAAATTTGAAGTGAATATAAATCTTCAGAAAATCTGGTGAAAATTGAAATGAACATAAATCTTAAGATAACCTTATGAAATTTGAAGTGAATATAACTCTTCATAAAATCTGATGAAGTTCGAAGTGAATATAAGTCTTCAAAAAATCTTATGAAAATTGAAGTGAACCAACATTTTAAGGTAATTTGGTGAAATTTGAAGTGAACATAAATCTTAAGATAATCTGATGAAATTTGAAGTGAATATAAGTCTTCAAAAATTCTGATGAAATTTGAAGTGAATATAAGTCTTCAGCAAATCTGATGAAATTTGAATTGAATATAAGTCTTCAGAAAATCCGATGAAATTTGAAGGAAATATAAATCTTAAAAAAATCTGATGAAATTTGAAGTGAATATAAGTCTTCAGAAAATCTGGTGAAACGTGAAGTGAATATCAGTCTTCATAAAATTAGATGAAATTTGAAGTGAATATAAGTCTTCAGAAAATCTGGTTAAAATTGATATGAATAGAAGTCTTCAAAAAATCTGGTGAAATTTGAAGTGGATACAAGTCTTCGTCGATGAAATTTGAAGTGAATATAAGTCTTCAGAAAATCTGGTGAAAATTGAAATGAACATAAATCTTAAGATAATTTAATGAAATTTGAAGGGAATATAACTATTCATAAAATCTTATGAAGTTTAAAGTGAGTATAAGTCTTCAAAATATCTTATGAAAATTGAAGTGAACATACATCTTAAGATAATCCGATGAAATTTGAAGTGAACATAAATCTTAAGATAATCTGATGAAATTTGAAGTGAATATAAATCTTCAGAAAATATGATGAAATTTGAAGTGCATATAAGTCTTCTCAAAATCATAAGTCTTCAAAAAATCTGGTGAAAATTGAAGTGAGCATAAGTCTTAAGACAATCTGATGAAATTTGAAGTGAATATAAGTGTTCAGAAAATCTGATGAAATTTGAAGTGAATATAAGTATTCAAAAAATCTTATGAAAATTGAAGTTAACATACATCTTAAGATAATCAGATAAAATTTGAAGTGAACATAAATCTTCAGATAATCTGATGAAATTTGAAGTGAATATAAGTCTTCAGAAAATCTGATGAAATTTGAAGTGAATATAAGTCTTCAGAAAATCTTATGTAATTGGAAGATAATATAAGTCTTCAGATAATCTGGTGAAAATTGAAGTGAGCATAAGTCTTAAGATAATCTGATGAAATTTGAAGTGAATATAAGTGTTCAGAAAATCTAATGAAATTTGAAGTGAATATAAGTCTTCAAAAAATCTTATGAAAATTGAAGTGAACATACATCTTAAGATAATCTGATGAAATTTCAAGTGAACATAAATCTTCAGATAATCGTGAAATTTGAAGTGAATATAAGTCTTCAAAATTCGATGAAATTTGAAGTGAATATAAGTCTTCAGAAAATCTGATGAACGTGAATATAAGTCTTCAGAAAATCCGACGAAATTTGAAGGAAATATAAATCTAACAAAAATCTGATGAAATTTGAAGTGAATATAAGTCTTCAGAAAATCTGGTGAAACTTGAAGTGAATATATGTCTTCATAAAATTAGATGAAATTTGAAGTGAATATAAGTCTTAAAAATCGTTAAAATTGATATGAATACAAGTCTTCAAAAATCTGTGAAATTTGAAGTTGATATAAGTCTTCAGAAAATCTGATAAAATGTGAAGTGAATATAAGTCTTCAGAAAATCTAGTGAAAATTGAAGTGAACATAAATCTTAAGATAATTTGTTGAAATTTGAAGCGAATATAACTATTCATAAAATTTGATGAAGTTTAAAGTGAATATAAGTCTTCAAAAATCTTATGAAAATTGAAGTGAACATACATCTTAAGATAATCCGATGAAATTTGAAGTGAACATAAATTTTAAGATAATTTCATGAAATTTGAAGTGAATATAAATCTTCGTAAAATCATGAAATTTGAAGTGAATATAAGTTTTCATAAAATCGATGAAATTGGAGAAATAAGTCTTAAAATCGATGAAATTTGAAGGAAATATAAATCTTAAAAAATCGATGAAATTTGAAGTGAATATAAGTCTTGTAAAATGGTGAAAATTGAAGTGAGCATAAGTCTTAAGATAATCTGATGAAATTTGAAGTGAATATAAGTGTTCAGAAAATCTGATGAAACGTAAACATATTCAAGTGCACTAGAGTTCACTATAAGCAGCGTCATGCCCTTACTAGTCATCTCAAGCCATTATTCAAAAAAGGGCAAGGAAACATTCCAATGATGGGAAAGCATTAAATGAGTTTCCCTCCCCCCACTACTTTTGCAACAAAATTAATGCACTTCCAATCCTAACCAAGGGTTAAACTTCATTTAGGGGTCAACCATGACTTCTAAGACTTCCCCGACAAAGCTTGGATGCAACTGTTTTGGACCGATCAAAGATCGGAAATTACCAAGGCCTAAACCAATCTCAATTCACTCCAAATGGTCAATGTATAAAAGTTATTACACAAAATATTCAAAAATATATTCTATTCTCCATTTTTATTACGCTCATCTCAAACGTTGGAGTGCTAACCTTGCAGATCCCCCCTACATTGAAGTATGAAGATCTACCATACCAGTTCATGGCAACTCATCATCAAGACACATCCAAAGATGAAATTCATTTAAATTATGATTTTTTACATGTTAAACTTGAGATAAACATCTCTATATTATGAATTCGTAAATATTCAAACTATTACTTATATTTAGGATTTTTTTTTTAATTTAAGAATTCAGATTAAAAGTAAAAAAGAAAAAACATAGAAAAAAGAATTAGACAAAAAAATCTAAATATTTATGTGAATATAATGGACAACTTGAAATATAAACTTTAAAAGAGGAACTAAAAAAAGTCAGATTTAAAAGGTCACATTCATTATCTTTTCATATATATTATGTTCATTAATTTACAGATTAAGAATAAATAAGTCTAGGTTTTTCATCCAGACAGAAATTTCATCCTTATACATAAGTACACCTGAAAACTAATGATACGTTGAGTTTTTCTGACGTTGCTAGCTTTCCAATTCTTCAATGAAATATATGTTACTTCTTAACACTATAATAATTTTATATTTATTAAACAATAATTGTCAATAATAATAAATTTATATAATTTTTTTAATTTAGTCAATCAATTTCAATCAAGATAGTGAATTTCAATTAATGTAATTTGGGTTTTCAGAGAAAGGACTAGTTGGCCAAAACTTCACTTTCCCAATCCTGTTTTATATAAATTATATGATACACAAAAAAAATTATTGTATTTTTAATTGCACCACTGCTTATGATTCCATTTACTGAAATATTTTAACTAATATTTTTACCGGTGGCTGTGACTATGGCGTATGAAAAAAGACTCCGCGTCCAATACTAATATTTAGAGTAATATATTTTGCTTATATATATTTACATAAGAACATGGATAACTATTAAAATTAAAATTGACATTTTTTTTATAATAGTAAAGGAAATTGCAGGCTTTGTTTTATAAGCATTGATATTTGCATATTTATAAAAATATGTTTTATTTTTATACATGTTAAAAGAGAAGAATCATTATATATATATATATATATATATATATATATATATATATATATATATATATATGCAAAGGGTGAGCAACATACCTGATCAATGGGAATAAGATATTACAAAATTTACGGTTAGAATCCACCTTAGAAACGTAAACAAATTCAAGTGCACTGGAGTTCACTATAAGCAGCGTCATGCCCTTACTAGTCACCTCAAGCCATTATTCAAAAAAGGGCAAGGAAACATTCCAATGATGGGAAAGCATTAAATGAGTTTCCCTCCCCCCACTACTTTTGCAACAAAATTAATGCACTTCCAATCCTAACCAAGGGTTAAACTTCATTCAGGGGTCAACCATGACTTCTAAGACTTCCCCGACAAAGCTTGGATGCAACTGTTTTGGACCGATCAAAGATCGGAAATTACCAAGGCCTAAACCAATCTCAATTCACTCCAAATGGTCAATGTATAAAAGTTATTACACAAAATATTCAAAAATATATTCTATTCTCCATTTTTATTACGCTCATCTCAAACGTTGGAGTGCTAACCTTGCAGATCCCCCCTACATTGAAGTATGAAGATCTACCATACCAGTTCATGGCAACTCATCATCAAGACACATCCAAAGATGAAATTCATTTAAATTATGATTTTTTACATGTTAAACTTGAGATAAACATCTCTATATTATGAATTCGTAAATATTCAAACTATTACTTATATTTAGGATTTTTTTTTTAATTTAAGAATTCAGATTAAAAGTAAAAAAGAAAAAACATAGAAAAAAGAATTAGACAAAAAAATCTAAATATTTATGTGAATATAATGGACAACTTGAAATATAAACTTTAAAAGAGGAACTAAAAAAAGTCAGATTTAAAAGGTCACAATCAATATCTTTTCATATATATTATGTTCAAAAATTGACAGATTAAGAATAAACAAGTCTAGGTTTTCCATCCAAACACAAATTTCATCCTTATAAATAAGTACAGCTGAAAACTAATCTTACACGTAGTCATTTATTATTTTTAACACACACTACTATTGCTAGTCTATAATAAAATAATACGTTGAGCTTTTCTGAGGTTGCTAGCTTTCCAATTCTTCAATGAAATATATGTGACTTGTTAGCACTATAATAATTTTATATATATTATACAATAATTGTCAATAATGATAATTTAATATAATTTTTTTAATTTAGTCAATCAATTTCAATCCAGATAGTGAATTTCAATTAATGTAATTTGATTTTTCAGAGAAAGGACTAGTTGGCCAAAAATTCACTTTTTTAAAAATTATATGATACACAAAAAATATTGTACTTTTTAATGCACCAGCTTATGATTCCATTTACAAAAATATTTTAACTAATATTTTTTGTGACTATGGCGGATGAAAAAGACTCGGTCAATACTAATATATAGAGTTATATATTTTGTTTAAAATGAAAATTGACATTTTATATAATAGTAAAGGAAATTGCAGGTTTTGTTTTAGAAGCATTGATATTTGCATATTTATAAAAATATGTTTTATTTTTATACAGGTTAAAAGAGAAGAAATAATTATATATATATATATATATATATATATATGTATATATATATATATGTATATATATATATATATATGGTGAGCAACATACCTGATCAATAGGAATAAGATATTACAAAATCTACGGTTAGATTCCACCTTAAAAAGGCAAACCAATTCAAGTGCACTAGAGTTCACTATAAGGAGCGTCAATCCCTTACTAGTCACCTCAAGCCATTATTCAAAAAAGGGCAACGAAACATACCAATGATGGGAAAGCTTTTAATGAGATTTCCCCCCACTACTTTTGCAACAAAATTAATGCACTTCCATTCCTAACCAAGGGTAAAACTTCATTCAGGGGTCCACCATAACTTCTAAGACTTCCCCGACAAAGCTTGAGGCAACTTTTTGGACCGACCAAGACCGAATTACCAAGGCCTAAACCAATGTCAATACACTCCAAATGGTCAAAGTATAAAAGTTATTACACAAGATATTCAAAAACATATTCTAATCTCCATTTTTATTAAGCTCAATTCAAACGTTGGAGTGTTAACCTTGCATATCCCCCTACGTTGAAGTATGAAGATCAACCATGCCAGTGCATGACAACTCATCATCAAGACACATCCAAAGATGAAATTTATTTAAATTATGATTTTTGACACGTCAAACTTGAGATAAACATCTCAATGTTATGAATTCGTAAATATTCAAACTATTACTTATATTTAGGATTTTTTTTTTAATTTAAGAATTCAGATTAAAAGTAAAAAAGAAAAAACATAGAAAAAAGAATTAGACAAAAAAATCTAAATATTTATGTGAATATAATGGACAACTTGAAATATAAACTTTAAAAGAGGAACTAAAAAAAGTCAGATTAAAAAGGTCACAATCAATATCTTTTCATATATATTATGTTCAAATGTTATATATATATATATATATCAATTATATAATATTATATTATATATTATATATATATATCTTTTCATATATATATATATATCAATTTCATCCTTATACATAAGTACAGCTGAAAAGTAATCTTACACGTAGTCATTTATTATTTTTAACACACACTACTATTGCTAGTCTATAATTAAATAATACGTTGAGCTTTTCTGATGTTGTTAGCTTTTCAATTCTTCAATGAAATGTATGTTACTTCTAAGCACTATAATAATTTTATATTTATTATACAATAATTGTCAATAATGATAATTTTATATAATTGTTTTAATTTAGTCAATCAATTTCAAACTAGATAGTGAATTTCAATTAATGTAATTTGATTTTTCAGAGAAAGGACTAGTTGGCAAAAAATTCACTTTCTCAATCCTGTTGTATATAAATTATACGATACACAAAAAAATTATGTTATTTTTTAATGCACCACTGCTTATGATTCCATTTATAGAAATATTTTAACTAATAGTTACCGGTGGCTGTGACTATGGCGCATGAAAAAAGACTCCGCGTCCAATACTAATATTTAGAGTTATATATTTTGTTTATATATATTTACATTAAAACATGGATAACTATTAAAATGAAAATTGACATTTTTTTATAATAGTAAAAGAAACTGCAGGTTTTGTTTTAGAAGCATTGATATTTGTATATTTATAAAAATATGTTTTATTTTTATACAGGTTAAAAGAGAAGAAATAATTATATATATATATATATATATATATATATATATATATATATATATATATATATATATATATATATATATATATATATATTCATATATGCAAATGGTGAGCACCATACCTGATCAATAGGAATACGATATTACAAAATCTACGGTTAGATTCCACCTTAGAAACGTAAACAAATTCAAGTGCACTAGATTTCTATATAAGCAGCGTCATGCCCTTACTAGTCACCTCAAGCCATTATTCATAAAAGGGCAACGGAACATTCCAATGATGGGAATGCTTTTATTGAGTTTCCCCCCACTACTTTCGCAACAAAATTAATGCACTTCCATTCCTAACCAAGGGTTAAACTTCATTCAGGGGTCAACCATAACTTCTAAGACTTCCCCGACAAAGCTTGGAGGCAACTGTTTTGGACCGACCAAAGACCCGGAATTACCAAGGCCTAAACCAATGTCAATTCACTCCAAATGGTCAAAGTATAAAAGTTACTACACAAAATATTGAAAAACATATTTTAATCTCCGTTTTTATTACGCTCAGCTCAAACGTTGGAGTGTTAACCTTGCAGATCCCCCCTACATTTAAGTATGAAGATCAACCATGCCAGTTCATGACAACTCATCATCAAGACACATCCAAAGATGAAATTTATTTAAATTATGATTTTTCTCACGTAAAACTTGAGATAAACATGTCAATATTAAGAATTCGTAAATATTCAAACTATTACTTATATTTACGATTTTTTTTTTAATTTAAGAATTCAGATAAAAAGTAAAAAAAGAAAAAATATAGAAAATAGAATTAGACAAAAATATCTAAATATTTATGTAAATTTTCTTAAAATTTAAATATCTAATGTGTTATATATTGTAACTTGTCAAATAAGAAAACATTTTAAGTTTTAAATATAATGGACAACTTGAAATATAAACTTTAATAGAGTAACTAAAAAATGTCAGATTTAAAAGGTCACAATCAATATCTTTTCATATATATTATGTTCATGAATTTACAGATTAAGAATAAACAAGTCTAGGTTTTTCATCCAAACACAAATTTCATCCTTATACATAAGTACAACTGAAAACTAATCTTACACGTAGTCATTTATTATTTTTAATACACACTACTATTGCTAGTCTATAATAAAATAATACGTTGAGCTTTTCTGACGTTGCTAGCTTTCCAATTCTTCAATGAAATATATGGTATTTCTTAGCACTATAATAATTTTATATTTATTATACAATAATTGTCAATAATGATAATTTTATATAATTGTTTTAATTTAGTCAATCAATTTCAAACTAGATAGTGAATTTCAATTAATGTAATTTGATTTTTCAGAGAAAGGACTAGTTGGCCAAAAATTCGCTTTCCCAATCCTGTTTTATATAAATTATATGATACACACAAAAAAAATTATTGTATTTTTAATGCA
This sequence comes from Vicia sativa, assembly GCA_021764765.1. NCBI lineage: Eukaryota > Viridiplantae > Streptophyta > Magnoliopsida > Fabales > Fabaceae > Vicia > Vicia sativa. The sequence goes on from CM038797.1 coordinate 14,483,108, forward strand.
CCACGCTTATGATTCCAATTATAGAAATATTTTAACTAATATTTTTACCAAAACTATGGCGGATGAAAAAGACTTTGTGTCCAATACTAATATTTAGAGTTATATATTTTGTTTATATATATTTACATAAAACATGGATAACTATTAAAATGAAAATTGACATTTTTATAATAGTAAGTGAAATTGCAGGTTTTGTTTTAGAAGCATTGATATTTGCATATTTATAAAAATATGTTTTATTTTTATACAGGTTAAAAGAGAAGAAATAATTATACATATACCCTTAATGAAAACTCATCATCAAGACACATCCAAAGATGAAATTTTTTTAAATTATGATTTGTCACACGTCAAACTTGAGATAAACATCTCAATATTATGAATTTAAATATTTAAACTACTATTTATATTTAGGTTTTTTTTTTTAATTTAAGAATTCAGATTAAAAGTAAAAAAGAAAAAATATAGAAAAAAGAATTAGACAAAAAATCTAAATATTTATGTGAATTTTCTTAAAATTTAAATATCACATGTGTTATATATTGTAACTTGTCAAATAACAAAACATTTTAAATATAATGGACAACTTGAATATAATCTTTAAAAGAGGAACCAAAAAAAGTCAGATTTAAAAGGTCACAATCAATATCTTTTCATATATATTATGTTCATAAATTTACAGATGAAGAATAAACAAGTCTAGGTTTTTCATCCAAACACAATTTTCATGCTTATACATAAGTACAGTTGAAAAGTAATCTTACGTAGTCATTTATTATTTTAACACACACTACTATTGCTAGTCTATTATAAAATAATACGTTGAGCTTTTCTGACGTTGCTAGCTTTCCAATTCTTCAATGAAATATATGGTATTTCTTAGCACTATAATAATTTTATATTTATTATACAATAATTGTCAATAATGAAAAATTATATAATTTTTTTAATTTAGTCAATCAATATTCTAGTTGGCCAAAAATTCACTTTCCCAATCCTGTTTTATATAAATTATATGATACACAAAAAAATTATTGTACTTTTTAATGCCCCACTTCTTATGATTCCATTTAAAGAAATATTTTAACTAATATTTTTACCGGTGGCCTGTGACTATGGCGGATGAAAAAAGACTCCGCGTCCAATACTAATATTTAGAGTTATATATTTTGTTTATATATATTTACATAAAAACCTGGATAACTATTAAAATGAAAATTGACTTTTTTTTATAATAGTTGAGGAAATTGTAGGTTTTGTTTTAGAAGCATTGGTATTTGTATATTTATAAAAATAGGTTTTTTTTATATAAAAATATGTATATTTAATTAAAAGAAAGAAATAATTAAGAAAACCATATAAATCAAAGATAAATAAGTTACTGAATAAATTATTAAGCTTAATATTGGTTCTTGGATAAGTTCAAAATGGTAAATAATAAGTAATTTATAATTTTTTTTATAAAACAATAGAATGATACAAAATTTGATTGTATTGAAATGCATGTCTTCAATAATCATATTTATTACATAAATTAGATTTTGAATTAATTAGTAACATATATATAATATTGATATTTATTCTCTCATACTTTACATCTTTTAATAGTTATATTTAATACATTAAAATGAGAGATTTGATATTCTTATAGAAAATAGATTGGTGGTGTCGTAAATGGAGATGGTAATGTTCTTTGTGATTGAAGAACATGATTCCAATAGTAATACTTAATTCATGAGTTTGAAGGACATGACATGAATAATAAAATGCTTAATTCATGAGAATGAAGAAAAATCAATTATATATGATTCAACAAATTGTAAAAAATATTTTAATTTTAATGATGTGAAAATTATGCTTTTATCATTTGTAATCAATCAAAATAACCCTTAAGTTTATAATTAAGTAAAATTATAAATTTTATATGAAGTTAGAAATTAAATTATTCACGATGAGTATCTATTTCGATCTCATGTTTGAGTATTGTTTAATATATTTTACTTAACTTCAAGTTTAATTTCAAACTAGTAGGAAAATCGTGGGTTCGCACGGATCACGCTTTTGGATGACTATGTTTTTACCATTTAGTATTTGAATATAATATATAAAATTAGAATAAAAAAAATTAAAAATGGAAATCAAATTAAATATATACATAAAGTTGGTAGTGAAAGGCAGGGGCGGATCCATACATTATATATTGGTGTGGCTAAACATAAAAGAAATTACGAACTGAATCATATTAAAAACGAATAATAATATTATTTAATACAATACATTACAATAAAAATCTTCTATTGTTAATTTCTTAAAAATGAGGTAAAATAACATCATTGTTAATTGCTCCAATAACATCTCTTTCTATAAAAATTATAAAACAATCATTTAATCACTAACCACTCATTTTATTACATTGTTGACTTTTCACAGACGTCATTACTAAAAAAACATGTTCCATAATTTCAAAAGACAATTTGTTGAGTTGTTTCACATAGTGACAATCTTTTTGAATCTTAGGGGTAGTCATAAGGTTATTTTCCGTAGCACAATTTATTACACTATCTTTCCGCTAGGTTAATTTCCTTTAAAGTGTCCACCAACTTAAGAAAATCAATGATCCCTTAAATAACGAGTTAATTACTTAATTTTCAATCACTCACAAATAAATGCAATCAAACCAAATGAAAAAATTGGAGGAAAAAAGAAAGATTATTGAATTAAGAAATATGAAAACAAGAGAAATATATGAGAGATGGTGGAATTTGAGAAGAAAAAAAAATTATTGTGTGACAGAGAAAGAAAAAAGTGAAAGGAAGTTTGAATGAAAAAGATAGAAAATTAAATTAGTGTTGATGATATTTTTTTTCTTTTACTAATTAACTTAAAGGAGACTCTTATTTAAAAATACTTTTTTTCAATTAACAATCCTTTTATTATAAAGGAGACTCTTATTTAAAAACAATTTTTTACAAATAGTTAACTTTATATAATTATGAGGTGGGTTAAGAAATTTAATAAATTATTATTGACATTTATAATTTATATTTATACAAATAATTAACTTTTTATCTTACAGGTCATTATCAGAATAATCTGTTTTATTTAAATTAATATTAAAAAATACAATATTTTTATTTTTTCCATTTCACGATTTTTCCTCTTATTTTTGTATGATTATTTAATATAATTACATCTTTATGATTATTGTTCATTTTATAAATAAGTAAATTATTTTAAATTTTGCATTCATATTTAAAACTTTACATTTACGTTTGTTGTTCTACGACTATTTAATATTTACCTCTTTTTATATATGATTATTTAATACAATTTAGTTTTTATGGTTATTATTTATTTTAAGATTGACTATATTATATTTACTCTGTCTAAATATCTTAATTAAATTTATGTCTTTTTTTATATGATTCAACTAATAATATACATTTTAATTATGCAAATTATTCACAATTTTTTTATATTATTCATATTATTTAAAAAAATACTACACGAGAAAAAATTCACCCGTGCGAACCACGGATGTCTCACTAATTTATAACTTTACAACTTAAAGTTTAGCATGTCTATGGCAAGTCACATCTACAATTATCTAGTATAATTATTGCTTAGATATAACTACACACAGTCACATGCTACTACTACTTTGCTCTAATATTTAATTTATTCAACGTTACAAATTAAGCTCCTCAGAAGCTATCCTATGTTCTTCTTTTTGCTCTCAACAAAATTCTTCTCTCTACATAACCTTTCACTTTACATGGTATATAAAAAAATAGGAAAATTTCGGTGTGGCTTTAGCCACAAAAGCCTCCATATGCATCCGCCCATGGTGAAAGGTTACCGATACAATTGTGGATCGTAGAATTATCACTATTTTGTCATGTAAATTCAAATAAATTATAAAATATCAAGATATTATTGGAAAAAAATTATATAAAAATAGATTAGAAGTTAATTGTATAAGTTTTAAGAAACCAATGTACTTAATAAAACTATTAAACACATGGTTTGTAAAAATACTTGTGATTTTTTTAGCGTTGATTGAGTTATACATGCGTGTTCACACAATATTGATGTGTTATCTGCGCCGCACTAATGTGTGCATGCTTTATTTTCAAAATGTAATAAAATGTAAATAAGAAAAAATAGACATAATAGTTTATTATTTTTAAAAGACAATAAATCGATTTTTATGTTTTCTTTCAAAATGTTAATAAAAAAAAACAAATTTATTTTCCCAAATGTATTATATGGCCTTCCTAGGTATGGAATATAAATGTAATATACTGGTACGGACAATTGTATTTTTAAAATATAATTATAAAGTTGATAAGAAAAACAAAATTAATTTACAAAAATATTATTATATTTAAAAGAAAACATATTTAAAAAACATTATTGTTTTATCATAATTGTTTTACACCAAAAATAAATCAAATTTTCATATATTATTTTTAAAATGTATATATTAAGAAAAATGACAAAATAGAAATGAAAAAAAAATATAATAACTCGTGCGTTCGCACTGATTTTGAAATGATTATCCACACATTTATATGATATTGATAGTTACCCGTGCGTTCACACAGCTGCTATCATATTACATATATTTATTTATTATCTTCAACCGATCATGTTGTGTATAAACAATCAACTTATTAGTTTTGTTTTACTATAAAAACTAATAAATAAGTATACTTCCAATATGTGTAGTTTAACAAAAAAATAAATTAAAGAACTAAGTTAAAATATATATTTCTCAAAAAATAAAGTCAAAAAATATATAATTGATTTAAGTGCAAATTTTTAAGTCAGTTTGTTATTAGTTGTGTGCGATTAAGGAAGCTGGTAAAACGTCCTCAGCAATTGTTTTGGAGATTTAATATCCTGGTTTCATGGAGAGAAGACAAGATGCGTGAAGACTTGTGAGTAAAGAAATCCTAGGTCCTGTCACTCTATTTAAAGGGCTGCAATCCTATTTTTGCAGTTGGCCGTTCAAGTTTTAGTGATTCTATATTTTATTTTCGTTGTGCATTGTTTTGGTTTTAGGTTGTTAATTGTGAGCCTTTCTTGCAAGTTTCTTGAGAAGGATGTTTTTAGGCTGTAAGTTTTCAATCACCATAAGCTTTGAAGCAAGCATGATTGTGTGTCTTTGAAGAGTATCTTCAACTTTATTAGTTTTTAATATCAAGGGTAGTGGTATTGAGGGAGTGAGCGGAGGATTCTCATATCTATGTGTGGTATATTAGGTAGAAGGATCACTGGGTAGTTTGATTAAGTGAGGAGGGGTAAACGAGTAAGGTTTAACTCCGAATTAATACTACTAATAGTGAACTTCATCCCTGATTGGAGGCCCCCAGACGTAGGTTATTTAGAGCCAAAATGGGTTATCAATTCTCTATGTCTTTTACTGCTTTCTATACTTTGCAACTATGTGTTGTGTTCATAGCAGATTTAAGTGTCGTGACATTACATTCGACATCTTATATCTGATACTAGAATTTCAAAACCTTTTAATAGGTTTTACTTTAAACCGAAACAAACACTCCCTTAGGAATAAAAATGCAACCAAGAAAAATTAGATCTTGGTGAATTTACAATATACCCATTTTCCAGAACAAAAACTCCCTTAAACACAAAGACTTTCTCAAAGCGTTGTGGCTAAAATAAAGTAAGAGAAAGTAGAAAAAATGTTTTTGAGAGAGTGATGAGTTAGAGATAGCTCACATTTGTGGATGTAAAAAATAAATGGGAGAGGCCTTTACTTATATGCTTGAGGTTCACACAAAATAGAAAAGATTCATGGGCCAATTTAATTTCTCAATAGATTGGGTCCAAAAGCCAATTGAAAATTTTGTTCTTGAGGAGACATGATGTTGGTAACACTGATCCAACTTATTAAACCAATTTAATAATAATGTATAATATTATAACTTATATACGATAAAAAAACATAAAAGGAATAAATAACATAAGAGATTCGTAACTTAGTTTGGTGAAACCATGCATATCCAATAAAGGAAGTTCACTACTCGAATTAGTTCTTTAGCTAGTTCAAGGAGCCTTTTGCTTAATTGGTTATGTCATGGCATTTTAGCTTAAAAACTCTTTCTTAACTGGTTTTGTCAAGCACTTTAATTGAACAACTCTTCTAAGCAACATGTTTGAACACATGCTTGGAACATCGGTTCCACATATTACCTAAAATAACACTTGTACGTATGTTGTTTTAACTAATGCAACAAAATAACAGGACCTACACCAATCGATTGGATGATTTAAAACAATCAATTACAACTACCCATTTTGGAAGGTTTTGAAAGAAAGAAGTCTCCCTTCATTAAGATGATGTAATAATTGATTAGGAATATGACCTAAGTGATTGGACATTCAAAAAAATCTTGTCCAAATCATTATGACATCTCACGATTCATATGGGTAGGCTCCAAAAGTTTTTTTGGTTATTTTATTTTAGAAATAGAGGTTGTTGAAAATGTTTTTAGTGAGTGTGAGTTTTAGAAATATAACTTTACCAAAAAGCCCTTGAGTTTTTTATGAAACTATCAGATGAGCTTTTACACTTCCTCTCTTTCACGCTTTGAAGCTTCAAGACATTGCAGAATACACCAATCATATAAGCATTTTCTTGAGTCTTCTTGACGCTTGAGATATCTTCAACTTGAATTACATAATTTGATGATGTTTACATTGATCATTAAACCCTAGTTCATCAGGAATATTCTGCATCTTTAAACACTTAACGTACTTGCTTGGTTTTATGATTTATGGTTAGATTGAATCATCATAGCTATTCATCAAAGGTTACATCTCTACAAGTTTTTGTTTCTAAAACAATGTTGTCATTATCAAAATTAAACCAAGATATTCATGTTTTTCTTTAGCTTTTATCACTTCTTGAATAACCTGCTAACAAATGGTTCCATAAAATGATCAGATATCCTTTTCCCGAGTCCACGGTATGATCAACCAATTTTAAGGGCCGACCATGATGTTGGTTGCATCTATGGTCACCTTAATACTCATATCAAAAGAGGTCCTGACTATTCCTACGACCACCTAGTTATATCTAAACATGTCACTCGACTGCACCAACATAACCTTTATCAAGGAAAACTCATCAACCTTAAAATTCTCAAAATGTTTAAACTAGGACACTCCATCTGGTCAACCATTTCACTTTATATGATCCTTGATTTTGGCATTACTGTGGAATTGATTATAGGTTTTCCGATAGACATGATCTCTAACACGCTTCTTCCTTAGGCAAGCAACTTGTAGATTTGAAGCCGATAAAAAGGCAAAGTTGAAGCTTTCGTAGCATGATATAAAAAAGAGGGGCATGGAAGTGTTTTCATAATCACCCTCAACGTCCTTGGATAAAATAGCTTAAAAAGAAGAATCCTTATATGAAGCTCCCTCATCTTGAAAGACCACTAAGAGCCTTTCGGAATAAGAATCATCAGTTATAGATATGACCTCTTAATCAAAGAGATCATAGAGAACGAGGAAAGATTTGAACTACAAGATACTCTCATTATCCCTACGAGAGATGGATCACTCTTAAAGTCAGTGACTAATCTAATAGGACTACCACTCACTATAGCTGACTCACAAGGATTTGAAAAGTTTCAATAACACTTCACAATCCATATATATATATATATATATATATATATATATATATATATATATATATGCAAAGGGTGAGCAATATACCGATCAATATTCTTATTACAAAATCTACGGTTAGATTCCACCTTAGAAACGTAAAAAATTCAAGTGCACTAGAGTTCACTACAAGCGTCATGCCCTATCTAGTCACCTCAAGTCATTATTCAAAAAGGGCAACAAAACATTCCAATGATGGGAAATTATTTAATGAGTTTCCCCACTATTTTGCAACAAAATTAAGGCACTTCCATTCGACCAAGAGTTAAACTTCATTCAAGGGTCAACCATAACTTCTAAGACTTCCACGACAAAGCTTGGAGGCAACTGTTTTGGACCGACCAAAGACCGGAAATTACCAAGGCCTAAACCAATGTCAATTCACTCCAAATGGTCAAAGTATAAAAGTTACTACACAAAATATTGAAAAACATATTTTAATCTCCGTTTTTATTACGCTCAGCTCAAACGTTGGAGTGTTAACCTTGCAGATCCCCCCTACATTTAAGTATGAAGATCAACCATGCCAGTTCATGACAACTCATCATCAAGACACATCCAAAGATGAAATTTATTTAAATTATGATTTTTTACATGTTAAACTTGAGATAAACATCTCTATATTATGAATTCGTAAATATTCAAACTATTACTTATATTTAGGATTTTTTTTTTAATTTAAGAATTCAGATTAAAAGTAAAAAAGAAAAAACATAGAAAAAAGAATTAGACAAAAAAATCTAAATATTTATGTGAATATAATGGACAACTTGAAATATAAACTTTAAAAGAGGAACTAAAAAAAGTCAGATTTAAAAGGTCACAATCAATATCTTTTCATATATATTATGTTCATGAATTTACAGATTAAGAATAAACAAGTCTAGGTTTTTCATCCAAACACAAATTTCATCCTTATACATAAGTACAACTGAAAACTAATCTTACACGTAGTCATTTATTATTTTTAATACACACTACTATTGCTAGTCTATAATAAAATAATACGTTGAGCTTTTCTGACGTTGCTAGCTTTCCAATTCTTCAATGAAATATATGTTACTTCTTAGCACTATAATAATTTTATATTTATTATAATATAATTGTCAATAATGATAATTTTATATAATTTTTTTAATTTAGTCTATCAATTTCAATCCAGATAGTGAATTTCAATTAATTTAATTTGATTTTTCAAAGAAAGGAATAGTTGGCCAAAAATTCACTTTCCCAATCCTGTTTTATATAAATTATATGATACACTAAAAAATTCTTATATTCCATTTACAGAAATATTTTAACTAATATTTTTACCGGTGGCTGTGTCTATGCCGGATGAAAAAAGACTCCACGACCAATACTAATATTTAGAGTTATATATTTTGTTTATATATATTTACATAAAAACATGGATAACTATTAAAATGAAAATTGACATTTTTTATAATCGTAAAGGAAATTGCAAGTTTTGTTTTAGAAGCATTGATATTTGCAAATTAATAAAAATATGATTTAGTTTTATACCGGTTAAAAGAGAAGAAATAAGGTATTACAAAATCTACTGTTAGATTCCACCTTAGAAACGTAAACAAATTCAAGTGCACTAGAGTTCACTGTAAGCAGCGTCGTGCCCTTACTAGTAACCTCAAGCCATTATTCAAAAAAGGGCAACGAAACATTCCAATGATGGGAAAGTTTTTAATTAGTTTTCCAACACTACTTTTGCAACAAAATTAATGCCCTTCCATTCCTAACCAAGGGTTAAACTTCATTCAGGGGTCAGCCATAACTTCTAAGACTTCCCCGACAAAGCTTGGAGGTAACTGTTTTGGACCGACCAAAGACCCGAAATTACCAAGGCCTAAACCAATGTCAATTCAAACGTTGGAGTGTTAACCTTGCAGATCCCCCCTACATTGAAGTATGAAGATCAACTATACCAGTTCGTGACAACTCATCATCAAGACACATCCAAAGAAGAAATTTATTTAAATTATGATTTTTCACACGTCAAACATGAGATAAACATCTCAATATTATGAATTGTAAATATTCAAACTTTACTTATATTTTGGATTTTTTTTAATTTAAGAATTGATTAAAAGTAAAAAGAAAAATATAGAAAAAGAATTAGACAAAAAATCTAAATATTTATGCAAATTTTCTTTAAATTTAAGTATCTCATGTGTTATATATTGTAACTTGTCAAATAAGAAAACATTTTAAATATAATGGACAACTTGAAATATAATCTTTAAAAGAGGAAGTAAAAAAAGTCAGATTTAAAAGGTCACAATGAATATCTTTTCGATTAAGAATAAACAAGTCTAGGTTTTCACCCAAACACAAATTTCATCCTTATACATAAGTACACCGAAAACTAATCTTACACGTAGTCATTTATTAATTTTAACACACACTACTATTGCCTTAAGCAACTGTTTTTCCTTTTTCCTCTTCTCTATGCATGTGAACTTAGGTCGTGTTAATTAGGTTAAATGTAGCCGTCATAGTAGTGTGAATTTAGATTGTGTTAATTAGGTTAAATGTAGTCGTCATAGTATTTAGGTTATGTTAATAAGTTAAAGGTAGCCATTATAGTATAAGTTAGGGTTAAGTTCAATTATCGTTAGATTTTTAATAATTAAAAATTCAAATAATTTTTCAACAAAACCTTGTGTTGACACATAAGCGACATTAACTGCCAAGTCATTATGGTGTTCGTATTGATTAAAAAACCACGTTTGTCCATGGAATAAGAAAAATTAGTACTTGCTGTCAGAAGGTTATTAGTGGAATTTCCAGGTACTTTGATTTTTATATATTTATAATAGATAGATTGGATAGATAGTATTTTTTTAAAAAAACATTAATTTTGGCAGTCTAAGTAAATAACTCTTGCATTGGATGTATCGTAGTATATTACAAACATTTTTATTTTGCATTGAAACTATGGAAACCCTTTCTCCTTTCAATGGAGAAACATTATTTATTCATCTATTATTTAATTGGAACAACTCAATCATTCTATTCATCTCTGCTGTCTCTTCAATCATTCTATTCCTCATTACGCTAAATCTTTCTCATTCTTAGAAGTCTGATAAAATATCATAGCAAATTAAAAAAAATCATCTCCATTGACATCTTTTGGTAAGCCCCATCTCCTCATTCTTTTTCTTCTCCACTTTGCCACAATTCATGATTCTTCTCCCATTTTTTGTCAATAAACTAGATCCCTTCAACAATCCAAGGTCACACGGCGAGTCATCATTTTTCACTTCATAATGGTATCCTTGAAGCAAACCCATTGTAGTTTGTTGTGGTTTCATAGATCGAACAAAACCCGATGCGAGATCTGAATTGTAGAACATTTTTCATCGTAGGAGACAGAGGAAAAAGAGGCTCTGACAGAGAGACTGGTGGAGAAGGTGTTCATTCTTCCATAGAGCTCCATTCATGACCAAGATTCTACCTCCAACTCCAACAATCCCGTAACACCCTTTCTTCTATTTCCAACAAAATTCATCAAATTTCAACGCGTTTTTCTCATTCAATAAAATAGCTATTACACCAAATCAAAGAAAATTTTGTAAGCTTTTCAAAAAGTCTGGGATTACCTCAATCGGAGTTGTGAGCTGGGAGATATGGTCGATTTTGTGGGAGTTGCAACTGGAGTGCGAAAATGACTTTCCAAAACAAAGAAGATGATGTTTCCTCCTCTCTTTCTGCTTTAAAAAATCTAATTTTCTTCCACCAACTCCCACCAACTTAAGATTCCATGCAACATATGTTTAATGGCTATAATGTCCTCTAACCATGCCAAAATTACTAGTTTGCCATTCGGTTGATTTAAAATTACTACTTTCTTAATTCCAACTAATCCTAATTATTCTCATACTTTAGTAATATAAATATAGGGATGTTACATAATTGGCAAAATTTTATTTTTTAAATATAATTTTATTTTTATTATACAAAATTTTTTGTTGTTGTTTATTTGAGTTTTTATTTTTAAACATATATATAATATATTAACTATAATTAAAAATATTAATAAAATATAATAAACGATATGAATATTTTAATATAAAATAATTATTAGTATTTTTTTATGACAAAACGTTAGTAGGTAAACTGAAAAATGTTATAAATATTATAAATTTATAAGAGAACATGACACAAATATGATATAAAAATACATAAATTTTTAATAAATCGTTTTCATTATTTTTAAATTTCTACAATTATTTATTATCATTTTATTTAATTAATATATATATAGGAGGGATCAAATTACAACCGAAGAGTTACACCATGAGTTACACTGCTCAAAAGCGTTACTTGGGATTAATATGTTTTAAAATCGACCATTGGATTGAAACATACTATCATGTAGATCATTCCTATAAAGTTTGAGACTAATCTATAATGATTTACTATGTCAATGAACTACATCAAAATTAACGTTATATGAAAGTTCATTTTGACATTAATTTTAGGATATCTTGATCGTATAGTAATCCATTATAGATTAATCAAACTTTATAGGTATGATCTATATGATGGTATGTTTCAATCAACGATAATTTTAAAAATATTAATCCAGTAACGTTTTTGGCGATAATTCATGGTGTAACTCTTCGTGATATCCTCATATATATATATATATATATATATATATATATATATATATATATATATATATATATATATATAAAGTTTAATCACAATGTCAAAAGTAAATTTTGTATATTTAAAAAATGTAATCAATGATATATGTTCATTTTATGAAAAACAAATTGATTATTGATACAATTATTTTATAAACAAGAATAAGTTAGAAATATTTTTATAAATGGATGAAATCTTGCCCGCTTTTCTAAATATTTATGCGAATTTTCTTAAAATTTAAATATCTAATGTGTTATATATTGTAACTTGTCAAATAAGAAAACATTTTAAATATAATGCACAACTTGAAATATAAACTTTAAAAGAGGAACTAAAAAGTCGATTTAAAAGGTCACAATCAATATCTTTTCATATATATTATGTTCCAATATTTACAGATTAAGAATAAACAAGTCTAGGTTTTTCATCCAAACACAAATTTCATCCTTATACATAAGTACAGCTGAAAAGTAATCTTACACGTAGTCATTTATTATTTTTAACACACACTACTATTGCTAGTCTATAATTAAATAATACGTTGAGCTTTTCTGATGTTGTTAGCTTTTCAATTCTTCAATGAAATGTATGTTACTTCTAAGCACTATAATAATTTTATATTTATTATACAATAATTGTCAATAATGATAATTTTATATAATTTTTTTAATTTAGTCAATCTATTTCAATCCAGATAGTGTATTTCAATTAATGTAATTTGATTTTTCAGAGAAAGGACTAGTTAGCCAAAAATTCACTTTCCCGATCCTGTTTTATATAAATTATATGGGCACCAAAGTAAGTATAAATTAATATAATAAATTATTTTTGGAATATAAAAAAGACAATAATAAACTTTATGAATAATGAGAATAAAAAATTTGCATAACGGTAGGATGAGTGTCATTATTAAGGGGCAACAAATTAAATATAAATTAATATAATAATTTATTTCTGGAATATAGGAAGACTACATGTATCATAATATTTATTATATTAGAAACACATTTATTTGGAATAAAGAAAACAATATATAAAAAGTTGTAATAATGATTATACTAAATTAGAAACATTAATTTACAAATCGATCTTGAAAATTTGAACAAATCTGTAAATCAGCTATCAAATCAAACATGCGATGAATTTGTTTATTAGAAATTTAGTAATTAAGGCATGATAATATTTTAATCGGTTGAAATAATGTATTTTCCTTTGCATTCAAAATGTCTTATGGAATTTGAACCGGTTGAAAATGTCAATAATTTATAAGAAATTTTTAGCAGATTAAAATAAAAAAAAGTTAGAATGAATATTGAAAGATGGAAAAGGAAAACAATGATTAATCGGAAAATAGAAAAACAAATTGATATCAAACAACAAATATGAAGGAACCTGTAACATATTTATTTACCTTGGAAGCCTTTGTTGCAGATATCGCAAAACTAAAAGATTTGTCGCTAATAAAGTGTTGGGAGTAAAGTGTCTGTATAAAAAACAAAAACAACCACAACTATATAAATTAGTAAAAGATAGAAGATAAAGAACATGGACGAAGAAGAATAAATAACAAAGAAATAAAAAAGAGAAGAACAATGCTTTAAATAATGCTTTTTGCTTCAGATTCGGTTTTGCAACAATTCTTTGTCGAATTTTCTTTAGATATGTTTTGGCAATCTATTTTTGTCTGAAAAATATAACACGCAAAAATGATGAGGATGTGTTTAATAGAAAATAAAAACCACAATAAAAATGAAAAAAAAAACAAATGGACTAGTGGAACAAACCTTTACAAAGAATTTATTGCCAGGAGAAGATGGAATGATGGTGGAAGACAGATGGAATGATTTGGTAACACCAACTTTAAAAATATTAGGGGAAGATGTATTATCATTAAAAATATTATAGGAAGATGTATTTCGTGGTGTTTTTGAATGGTGACTTTTCCTCTTCTCTATGCATGTGAACTTAGGTCGTGTTAATTAGGTTAAATGTAGCCGTCATAGTAGTGTGAATTTAGATTGTGTTAATTAGGTTAAATGTAGTCGTCATAGTATTTAGGTTATGTTAATTATGTTAAATGTAGCCGTAATACTATAAGTTAGGGTTAAGTGCAATTATCGTTAGATTTTTAATAATTTAAAATTCAAATGATTTTAAAAAAAATCTTGTGTTGACACATAAGCGACATTAATTGCCAAATCAATATGGTGTTAGTATTGATTAAAAAACCACATTTGTCCATGGAATAAGAAAAATTAGTACTTGGTGTCAGAAGGTTATTAGTGGAATATCCAGGTACTTTGATTTTTATATATTTATAATGGGTAGATTGTATTTTAAAAAAAACATTAATTTTGGCAGTCTAAATAAATAACTCTTGCATTGGATGTACTGTAGTGTATTTCAAACGCTTTTATTTTGCATTGAAACTATGCAAACCTTTTCTCCTTTCAATGGAGAAACATAATCTATTCATCTATTATTTAGTTGAAACAAGTCAATCACTCTATTCATCTCTTACTCTCTTCAATCATTATATTCCCTACATTACGCTCAATCTTTCTCATTCTGAGAAGTCTGATAAATTATCATAGCAAACTAAAAAAATTCATCTCCATTGACTTCTTTTGATAAGCCCAATCTCCTCATTCTTTTTCTTCTTCTCTTTGCCAATATTCACGATTCTTCTCCCATTTTTCATCAATAAACTAGATCCCTTCACCAATCCAAGATCACACGGCGAGTCATCATTTTTCACTTCATAATGGTATCCTTCAGAAGCAAACCCATTGTAGTTCATTGTGGTTTCATAGATCTGGACATAACCCTATGCGAGATCTAAATTGTAGAACATTTTTCAATGTACGAGACAGAGGAAATAATGCTCCAACTTCAAGTCTGGCGGAGAAGGTGTTCACTTTGCCATGGAGCTCCATTCATGGCCAAGATTCTACCTCCAATCCAACAATCTAGTAACACCCTTTCTTCCATTTCCAGCAAAATTCATCAAATTTCAAACGCGAATTTCTCCTTCAATACAATATCTATGAAGACGAGTTAATATACCAAATCGAAAAGATTTTCGTATGCTTTTCAAAAAGTCCGGAATTACCTCAATCGGAGTTGTGAGCTATGAGATATGGTCGGTTTTGTGGGAGCTGCAACTGGAGTGCGAAAATGACTTTCCAAAACAAAGAAGATGATGTTTCCTCCTCTCTTTCTGCTTTAAAAAATCTGATTTTCTTCCACTAACTCCCACCAACTTAAGATTCCATGCAACATATGTTTAATGGCTATAATGTCCTCTAACCATGCCAAAATTACTAGTTTGCCATTCGGTTGATTTAAAATTACTACTTTCTTAATTCCAACTAATCCTAATTATTCTCATACTTTAGTAATATAAATATAGGGATGTTACATAATTGGCAAAATTTTATTTTTTAAATATAATTTTATTTTTATTATACAAAATTTTTTGTTGTTGTTTATTTGAGTTTTTATTTTTAAAAATATATATAATATATTAACTATAATTAAAAATATTAATAAAATATAATAAACGATATGAATATTTTAATATAAAATAATTATTAGTATTTTTTATACAAAACGTTAGTAGGTAAACTGAAAAATGTTATAAATATTATACATTTATAAGAGAACATGACACAAATATGATATAAAAATACATAAATTTTAATAAATTGTTTTCATTATTTTAAATTTCTACAATTATTTATTATCATTTTATTTAATTATATATATATATATATATATATATATATATATATATATATATATATATATATAGGAGGATCAAATTACACGAAGAGTACACCATGAGTTACACTCGCTCAAAACGTTACTTGGGATTAATATGTTTTAAAATCGACCATTGGTTTGAAATATACTATATGTAGATCATTCCTATAAAGTTTGAGAATAATCTATAATGATTTACTATGTCAATGAACTACATCAAAATTAACGTTATATGAAAGTTCATTTTGACATTAATTTTAGGATATCTTGATCATATAGTAAACCATTATAGATTAATCGAAACTTTATAGGTATGATCTATATGATGGTATGTTTAATCCAACGGTTAATTTTAAAAATAATCCGAGTAACGTTTTGAGTGTCTGTGTAACTCTATATTAATATCCTATATATATATATATATATATATATATAAAGTTTTATCACTATGTCAAAAGTAAATTTTGTATATTTAAAAAATGTAATCAATGATATCATGCATTTTATGAAAAACAAATTGATTATTGATACAATTATTTTTATAAACAAGAATAAGTTAGAAATATTTTTATAAATGGATGAAATCTTGCCCCGCTTTTCTAAATATTTATGCGAATTTTCTTAAAATTTAAATATCTAATGTGTTATATATTGTAACTTGTCAAATAAGAAAACATTTTAAATATAATGGACACCTTGAAATATAAACTTTAAAGAGAGAACTAAAAAAGTCGATTTAAAGGTCACAATCAATATCTTTTCATATATATTATGTTCAAATATTTAATGATTAAGAATAAACAAGTCTAGGTTTTTAATCCAAACACAAATTTCATCCTTATACATAAGTACATTTGAAAAGTAATCTTACGTAGTCATTTATTATTTTAACACACACTACTATTGCTAGTCTATATTAAAATAATACGTTGAGCTTTTCTGAAGTTGTTAGCTTTCCAATTCTTCAATGAAATATATGTTATTTCTAAGCACTATAATCATTTTATATTTATTATACAATAATTGTCAATAATGATAATTTTATATAATTTTTTTAATTTAGTCAATCTATTTCAATCCAGATAGTGTATTTCAATTAATGTAATTTGATTTTTCAGAGAAAGGACTAGTTAGCCAAAAATTCACTTTCCCGATCCTGTTTTATATAAATTATATGATACACAAAAAAAATTATTGTATTTTTTAATGCACCACTGCTTATGATTCCATTTAATACACAAAATAATATTCGTGTACACCTTATTTTTATTCGAAATAACAACAATAATAAAATTATTAAGGGGCATCAAAGTAACTATAAATTAATATAATAAATTATTTTTGGAATATAAAAAAGACAATAATAAACTTTATGAATAATAAGAATAAAAAATTTGCATAACGGTAGGATGAGTGTCATTATTAAGGAGCAACAAATTAAATATAAATTAATATAATAATTTATTTCTGGAATATAGGAATCCGACATGTATCATAATACTTATTATATTAGAAACACATTTATTTGGAATAAAGAAAACAATATATAAAAGTTGTAATAATGATTATACTAAATTAGAAACATTAATTTGAAATCGATCTTGAAAATTTGAACAAATCAGTAAATCGCTATCAAATCAAACATCGATGAATTTGTTTATTAGAAATTTAGTAATTAAGGCATGATAATATTTTAATCGGTTGTAATAATGTATTTTCCTTTGCATTCAAAATGTCTTATGGAATTTGAACCGGTTGAAAATGTCAATAATTTATAAGAAATTTTTAGCAGATTAAAATAAAAAAAGTTAGAATGAATATTGAAAGATGGAAAAGGAAAACAATGATTAATCGGAAAATAGAAAAACAAATTGATATCAAACAACAAATATGAAGGAACCTGTAACATATTTATTTACCTTGGAAGCCTTTGTTGCAGATATCGCAAAACTAAAAGATTTGTCTCTAATAAAGTGTTGGGAGTAAAGTGTCTTGTATAAAAAAAACAAAAAAACAACCACAACTATATAAATTAGTAAAAGATAGAAGATAAAGAACATGGACTGAAGAAGAATAAATAACAAAGAAATAAAAAAAAAGAACAATGCTTTTTACTTCAGATTCGGTTTTGCAACAATTCTTTGTCGAATTTTCTTTAGATATGGTATGGCAATCTATTTTTGTCTGAAAAATATAACACGCAAAAATGATGAGGATGTGTTTAATAGAAAAGAATAACAACAATGAAAATGACAGGAGAAGATGGAATGATAGTGGAAGACAGATGGAATGATTTGGTAACTCCGACTTTAAAAATATCTTTAAAAATATTTGGGGAAGATGTATTATCATTAAAAATATTATAGGAAGATGTATTTCGTGGTGTTTTTGAATGGTGACTTTTCCTCTTCTCTATGCATGTGAACTTAGGTCGTGTTAATTAGGTTAAATGTAGCCGTCATAGTAGTGTGAATTTAGATTGTGTTAATTAGGTTAAATGTAGTCGTCGTAATACTATAAGTTAGGGTTGAGTGCAATTATCGTTATATTTTTAATAATTTAAAATTCAAATGATTTTTAAAAAATCTTGTGTTGACACATAAGCATTAATTGCCAAATCAATATGGTGTTAGTATTGATTAAAAAACCACATTTGTCCATGGAATAAGAAAAATTAGTACTTTGTGTCAGAAGGTTATTAGTGGAATATCCAGGTACTTTGATTTTTATATATTTATAATGGGTAGATTGTAATTTAAAAAAACATTAATTTTGGAAGTCTAAATAATAACTCTTGCATTGGATGTACCGTAGTGTATTTCAAACGCTTTAATTTTGCATTGAAACTATGCAAACCCTTTCTCCTTTCAATGGAGAAACATAATCTATTCATCTATTATTTAGTTGGAACAAGTCAATCACTCTATTCATCTCTTGTCTCTTCAATCATTATATTCCTACATTACGCTAAATCTTTTCATTCGAGAAGTCGATAAATTATCATAGCAAACTAAAAAATTCATCTCCATTGACATCTTTTGATAAGCCCCATCTCCTCATTCTTTTCTTCTCCTCTTTGCCACTATTCACGATTCCTCTCGCATTTTCGTCAATAAACTAGATCCTTCAACAATCCAAGATCACGGCGAGTCATCATTTTCACTTCATAATGGTATCCTTCGAAGCAAACCCATTGTAGCTCGTTGTGGTTTCATAGATCTGGACATAACTTGATCGACATCGAATTGTAGAACATTTTTCATCGTAGGAGACAGAGGAAAAAAGGCTCCCACCAACTTAAGAGAAGATGATGTTTCCTCCTCTCTACGCTTTAAAAATATGATTTTCTTCCACTAACCCCACCAACTTAAGATTCCATGCAACTTATGTTTAATGGCTATAATATCCTCTAACCATGCCAAAATTACTAGTTTGCCATTTAGTTGATTTAAAATTACTTCTTTCTTAATTCCAACTAATACTAATTATTCTCCTACTTTAGTAATATAAATATAGGGATGTTATATAATTGGCAAAATTTTATTTTTATTATACAAAAATTTTTGTGGTTGTTTATTTGAGTTTTTATTTTTAAAATATATATATAATATATTAATAATAATTAAAAATATTAAAATATAATAAATGATATGAATATTTTAATATAAAAAAATTATAAGTATTTTTTTATGACAAAACGTTAGTAGGTAAACTGAAAAATGTTATAAATATTATAAATTTATAAGAGAACATGACACATATATGATATAAAAATACATAAATATTTAATTAAATGTTTTCATTCTTTTTAAATTTCTACAATTATTTATGATCATTTTATTTAATTAATATATATAAAAAGTTTTATCACCTTGTCAAAAGTAAATTTTGTATCTTAAAAAAAATGTAATTAATGATATCTGTGCATTTTATGAAAAACAAGTTGATTATTGATACAATTATTTTTATAAACAAGAATAAGTTAGAAATATTTTTATAAATGGATAAAATCTTGCCCCGCTTTTCAAAACCTTGAGTTCGTGAAGGGCGGACTCGCGGGCATTGCATATTTTATGAACGAGAAAAAATCAACGGCTGATTTAATTAAATTAGTATTTATATTTACTATTTATATGACAATAATATTTTAAGACATTTTTTCTTTTTTAATTAATATTTATATCGACATTGCGTGACAAGTGCGAACCCACATATAGATGACTATTTAATTATAATTTTTCTAGTCAAATATATGTTTGTGATGGATCGACACTACATAACTTATATACCTATTATATTCATATTTTAATCATTTATAATATTTATAAAGTATTTATGTCTTTTTTGGATGACCCGTGCAATCAAATATAATTTTTCTTTCAATAATCAATTTATTCTTGCATAATATATTATTCTTTAATTTCTTCAACAATAATTAATTTATTTTTGTTTATTTATAAAAACAAAATTATATTTATTAGAAAGGAACATCTTAATTGAATGACCAAACATACTTATCATTTAATTCCAATTATATTTTAGAAAAGGAAATAATTTAATGAAAATATGAAAATATTAATTGGATGACAGTAAGAATTTAGATCTTATTTTACTTAATTGCATGAAAATATTACTTAATTATTTTAATTATCTTCATTTATAAATTAAATATTTTTATAAGTATATTTTCATTTCATACAATTAAAAGCATTAAGACGTTTTAGGGCTTATTTGAGAAAGTTTGTCGAAATTTCTATGTTATGTTTCGACATCAAAGTTGTATCACTTACCAAAGGATAATGAATAATAATATTCTATAATATTTATTTTGCATTTTGATTTATTTGTATTAATTGGTTTTCAATAGCGATGTCAAGTATTTAACATCGGTATCATAGACATAAATGTGAATTTTATTACGGTTTTAATTCTTAAATCAGATTATTTTAACATAATCAAGATAATATAAATTTTAATACTTTAAAATTAATATAATAATAAGTTATATCAAATAATTGATTTACTTAACTATTTTCTTTTAAGTTTTCCAACCATTGTTATTTGTACATAATTTGTCAAACACTTGTTATAAAATTTAACTTTGTTAAATCTATTTCTATTAGATGATAAAATCATATAATATCAATAGCATCAATAAATTTACAATCTGAGAGAATTTAAAATTATAGGCATGCCCGATCGGTAAAATCTATTTTTCAATGGGCGAAAAAATATTTACTTATAATACAATAGAATTTAAAATCATAGCATATCCGATGGGCCAAACCTATTATTCGACGAATTCGACAAAATATTTACTTATAATATGGAAGAATTTAAAAATTATAGGAATGCACAATGAGCGAACCTATTTTTTATGGGCCGACAAAATATATAACTAAATTGAGCAGATATTAGAGATAATGTGTTTAATGACTTCTAAATTACTATAGCATTTAAAAACTATAATATTATTCAATTTATTAAATATAATCAAATTATTATCAATTTTAATTTGTTATTAAATCAATATGTATTTTTATGTATAATATGTTTTATTTTATAATATTTGCTAATAGAAGTGGTAAAACTAAAATTACAAGAAATTATAAAATTATAAGCATATCGATGGATCAAACATGTTTTCTACTCTATATTTAGTATAATAACAATTATTAACTCAATGTATAGACTGACAACTATTACAGCGATAAATTAAATTAATATTTATATGACAATCAACATTGAAATCTTTTTTGTGTCAATACGTATATATTTTTATATAATTTTTTTAACGATAACTATAAAATATTAATTTAGTATTTATATCGACTTTACGCATCCTAAGCCTGGTCCTATAAATTTTTTAACCATCATTATACTATCTTTGTTTAATATTCATAACAATACTGCACAACCATATAAGCGATCAGGTAGCTATTTATATAGACTTTACGTGACCTGTGCGAACGCACAATTCCTATACATTTTTTAACTATCATTATACTATATTTATTATTTGTAACAATATTTCACAACCATGTAAATGCATGGGTGGATAATCAGTTTTATAGATGTGTATAAAATGTATTAGATTATATACTCATATGTTTTTCATCATAATTTCTATGTATATCCTAAAAACTACTACAACTTAATAAATTATATTAAAATTTATGTGACAATCATAATAGATAGTTTTTCTCTTAATTCATATATATTTAAATATTTATATTTTAACCATAACTATATAATATTTATATGACAATCATATTTAAAGTTTTTCTCATAATTCATATTTATATCGATTTCGTGACCCGTGCGAGCATACGTGTCTTTACTAGTTAAATTAAATTAAATATAATTAAAGATCAACTAAATTAGAGGCAATAAATTTTTTTAACAGAAGTATATTTAATAATTTTTGTTTATTGATATTCTAAAATAAAAATATGTTTTTTGACCTAAAATTAAAATACGTTAAAATGTAAAAAAAATAAAAATAAACTTCAACCAAAAATATTGAAGGAGTTTTTGCCTTGAACGGTATCGTTTCACAATCCTTTATATCAAATAATATTAACCTAGCCTCCAAACTCGTGTTTGCGTTTCATCCTCTATTAACGTTACTTCCTATCCTCATCCGTCGCTTGACTTGCAATTCCTTACCCATGTTTGCGGTTCACATCATGTATAATAGCATTGTAGGTATATTATTTTCACCAATTGGTTTTACTATTTTTAACCAAAACCTTTTATTGAGGTTGTAAAATAAGGAAGTTGTACCCGAACAAGTTGTTTGACAAGTTGTGAGTTGACCGGTTTTCAATTTTTTTTTGTCTTTATTGGCGCGTTGATAGTCAAACTTGTGGTGGTTACGGTGAATTTTTCATTTATTCAATCTCTCTGTTTCGTTAATTTTAGATCCATATCCTAATTGTGCTATTTTAGATTTAATGCAATTGGATAATGATATTTTTTTCTTAAGGTGGTTCATTTAATGCATATTTTAGTGAATTCATTCAAATAGTATATTTGAGTAGAAAAACAATAATAAAATGAATAAAACAAAGAGTTTATAGACTGGACTACATGGAAGGATGGTGGAAGAGGATGGAGCGATTTGGTAACACCAACTTTAAAATATCTTTAAAAACATTAGGGGAAGATGTGTTATCTTTAAAAATATTATGGGAAGATGTATTTCGTGGTGTTTTTGAATGGTGTCTTTTCCTCTTCTTTATGCATGTGAACTTAGGTCGTGTTAATTAGGTTAAATGTAGTCGTCATAGTAGTGTGAATTTAGATTGTGTTAATTAGGTTAAATGTAGTCGACATAGTATTTAGGTTATGTTAATTATGTTAAAGGTAGCCATTATAGTATAAGTTAGGGTTAAGTTCAATTATCGTTAGATTTTTAATAATTAAAAATTCAAATGATTTTTCAAAAAAACCTTGTGTTGACACATAAGCGACATTAACTGCCAAATCATTATGGTGTTAGTATTGATTAAAAAACCACGTTTGTCCATGGAATAAGAAAAATTAGTACTTGGTGTCAGAAGGTTATTAGTGGAATTTCCAGGTACTTTGATTTTTATATATTTATAATAGATAGATTGGATAGATAGTATTTTAAAAAAAAACATTAATTTTGGCAGTCTAAATAAATTACTTTTGCATTGGATGTATCGTAGTGTATTACAAACTTTTTTATTTTGCATTGAAACTATGGAAACCCTTTCTCCTATCAATGGAGAAACATAATCCATTCATCTATTATTTAATTGGAACAACTCAATTACTCTATTCATCTCTTAAATCTCTTCAATCATTCTATTCCTCTAAGCTAAATCTTTGTCATTCTTAGAAGTCGATAAATTATCATAGCAAATTAAAAAAAAAAAATCTCCATGACACTTTGCAATACAAAAATGACTTTCAAAACAAAGAAGGTGTTTCTTCCTCTCTTTCTTCTTTAAAAAAATCGATTTTCTTCCATAATCCCACCAACTTAGATTCCATGCAACTTATGTTTAATGGCTATAATGTCCTCTAACCATGCAAAATTACTAGTTTGCCATTCAGTTGTATCTATAAAAAATGTAAATTAAAGATATTTGTGCATTTCATGAAAAACAAGTTGATTATTGATACAATTATTTTATAAACAATAATAAGTTAGAAATATTTTTATAAATGGATAAAATCTTGCTTCAAAACCATGAGTTTGGGAAGGCGCTCTCATGAGCATTGCATTTTTTATGAGCGAAAAAATCAACGGATGATTCAATTAAATTGTATTTATATTTACTATTTATATGACAATCATATTTTAAGACATTTTTTCTTATTTAATTAATATTTATATACGACATTTTGACAAAGTCTTGAACACACGATGGATGACTATTTAATTATAATTTTCTACTAAAATATATGTTTCTGATGGATAGATTAAAATATATCTATTAAACTTTATAGATTAATCTCAAACTTTATAGGTATGATCTATATGATGTATGTTTCAATCCAGGTTGATTTTAAAAAAATATTAATCAAGTAGCGTTTTGAGCGAGTGTAAGTCATGGTGTAACTCTTGAATTATGTAATTTGATCCCTCCTCATATATATATATATATATATATATTGAATTGTGTTATTATTTATATATTTTTTAATTTTCTTGAAGGTAAAACTTAAAAGCTAGTATTGGAGACTTAAAGATGGAACTTGAAGATGATAGTTATAAGCTATTTAGTGGGCTAATTTGAAATTATTATTTTTGTTATTTGTATAATCCTTTAAAGTAGTCTAAGATTGACATGATTTAGATATCACTAATTTTAAGTTTGTAAGACTTTGGTTAATTATATATATATATATATATATATATATATATATATATATATATATACTTTAATTATTAATTAATTTTTTCTTAAATATATATTTTTTAATAGTTTGTTGTAATTTGTTAGTATAAGGGTTTGTATATAAGAAAAGAATTTTAAAATGAAGTGTCAACAAAAATAAAATTAACTATTTTGATCTATAGTGCAGAAACATCCATTAGTATATAGGTATCTAGTCACTAAAAAGATTAGTAGGTAGGCGAACTATATAGTCTGAAGAAATACATCCGTGAGTTTAAGTTTTGGGGCTATACCTCAGTAAAATAAGACTTAAACGCGTTTTGGTGTCACTAAAAGTCATAGTTTCTTGTAGTGTGAAAATATGATGATATTTGAAGTGAATATAAGTATTAATCTGATAAATAAATAATATAATCTAATCTAAATTTAGAAGTGATCTTAAATCTTAAGAAATTAGAAGAAATCTAGTGGAACATAAATCTTATGAAAATTAATGATATTTGAAGTGAATATAATACTCAAGAAAATGTGATGAAATTTGAAATGAATATAAGTCTCTAGAAATGTGATGAAATTTAGGAAAACATGATGAAATTTGGAAGTGAACATAAATCTTAAGAAAATCTTATGGACTCGGGGTGAACATAGATCTGAAGAAATTTAAAGTGAATATAAATCTTAAAATTAGAAGAAATTTGCAAGCAAACATATATCTTAAGAAAATCATGAAATTTGAAGTGAATATAAGTCTTTAGAAAATGGTGAAAATTAAAGTGAACATAAATCTTAGATAATCGATAAATTTAAAGAGAATATAACTCTTCATAAAATCGATTGAAGTTTGAAGTCAATATAAGTCTTCAAAAATCTTATAGAAAATTAGTGAACATACATCTTAAGATAATCGGATGAAATTTAAGTAAACATAAATCTTAAGATAATCGATGAAATTTGAAGTGAATATAAGTCTTCAAAAAATCGATGAAAATTGAGTGAACATAAATCTTAAGATAATCGGATAAAATCTGAGTGAGTATAAGTCTTGAAATCATGAAAATTGGAGTGGATATGGTCTTTGAAATCGTGAAATTTAAGTGAATATAAATCTTAAGAAAATCTAGTGAAAATTGAAATGAACATAAATCTTAAATAACCTTATGAAATTTGAAGTGAATATAACTCTTCATAAAATCGATGAAATTAGTGAATATAAGTCTTCAAAAATCTTATGAAAATTAAAGTGAACCAACATTTTAAAAGGTAATTTGGTGAAATTTGAGTGAATATAAATCTTAAGATAATCTAATGAAATTTGAAGTGAATATAAGTCTTCAAAATTCTGATGAAATTTAGTGAATAAAGTCTTGAAATCATTGAAATTTGAATTGAATATAAGTCTTGAGAAAATCCTATAAATTTGAAGGAAATATAAATCTTAAAAATCTGATGAAATTTGAGTGAATATAAGTCTTGAGAAAATCTGTGAAACGTGAAGTGAATATCCAGTCTTCATAAAATTAGATGAAATTTGAAGTGAATATAAGTCTTAGGAAAATCAAGTTTAAAATTGATGAATAGAAGTCTCAAAAATACGTGAAATTTTAGAAGTGAATACAAGTCTTGAAAAATCGTGAAATTTGAAGTGAATATAAGTCTTGAGAAAATCTGGTGAAATTGAAATGAATATAAATCTTAAGATAATTTGATAAATTTGAAGGGAATATAACTATTATAAAATCTTATAAAGTTTGGAAAAAATTATAAGTCTTCAAAATATCTTATGAAAATTGAAGTAAATATACATCTTTAAGATAATCGATGAAATTTGAAGAACATAAATCTTAAGATAATCTGATGAAATTTGAAGTGAATATAAATCTTCAGAAAATATGATGAAATTTGAAGTGCATATAAGTCTTCTCAAATCATATTAAGTCTTCATCTGGTGAAAATTGAGTGAGCATAAGTCTTAAGACAATCGATGAAATTTGAAGTGAATATAAATCTTGGAAAATAGATGAAATTTGAAGTGAATATAAGTATTCAAAAATCTTATGAAAATTGAAGTTAATATACATCTTAAAGATAATCGATGAAATTTGAAGTGAATATAAATCTTGAGGATAATCGATGAAATTTGAAGTGAATATAAGCCTTTAGTAAAATGCGAGAAGAAATTTGAAGTGAATATAAGTCTTCAGAAAATCTGATGTAATTGGAAGAGAATATAAGTCTTCAGATAATCTGGTGAAAATTGAAGTGAGCATAAGTCTTAAGATAATCTGATGAAATTTGAAGTGAATATAAGTGTTCAGAAAATCTAATGAAATTTGAAGTGAATATAAGTCTTCAAAAAATCTTATGAAAATTGAAGTGAACATACATCTTAAGATAATCTGATGAAATTTGAAGTGAACATAAATCTTCAGATAATCTGATGAAATTTGAAGTGAATATAAGTCTTCAAAAATTCTGATGAAATTTGAAGTGAATATAAGTCTTCAGAAAATCTGATGAACATGAATATAGAAGTCTTAAAATCAGAAGAAGAAATTTGAAGGAAATATAAATCTAACAAAATGCGATGAAATTTGAAGTGAATATAAGTCTTGAAATACGGTGAAACTTGAAGTGAATATAATATTTATAAAATTAGATGAAATTTTGAAGTGAATATAAGTCTTGAGAAAATACGGTTAAAATTGATATGAATACAAGTCTTCAAAAATGCGGTGAAATTTGAAGTTGATATAAGTCTTGAGAAGATCCGATGAAGTGATGATGATGTGTGAATGTAGTCAGGAAATCTAGTGAAATTGAGTGAATATAAATCTTAAGATAATTTGATGAAATTTGAAGTGAATATAACTATTCATAAATTTGATGAAGTTTAAAGTGAATAAAAGTCTTCAAAAATCTTATGAAAATTGAAGTGAATATAATCTTAAGATAATCCGATGAAATTTAAGTGAACATAAATTTTAAGATAATTTCATGAAATTTGAAGTGAATATAAATCTTGAAAATCGATGAAATTTGAAGTGAATATAAGTTTTCGTAAAAATCTGATGAAATTGGAAGAGAATATAAGTCTTCGGAAAATCTGATGAAAATTTGAAGGAAATATAAATCTTAAAAAATCGTGAAATTTAAGTGAATATAAGTCTTGAAACGGTGAATGAAGTGAGCATAAGTCTTAGATAATCGATGAAATTTGAGTGAATATAAGTGT
>CM038797.1:14511458-14606351 GCA_021764765.1 Vicia sativa
ATCGATTATTTGATTTAATTTATTATTATTTTAATTTTAATAGTATTAAAATTTTATTATGTGATTATATTAAATAATGATCTGATTTAAAATTAAAACTTATAATAAATATTCATATTTATGTCTATGATCACCTGATGCAAATACTTAAAAAACTGTCTATTGAAAAAAAACCAATTATATACAAATAAATCAAAATGTTAAATAAATATTATAGAATATTATTTATTTTCCTTTGGTAAAGTGATACAAGCTTTGATAATAATAGGAACATAACATAGAAATTTCGACAAACTAGTTTCTCTTTAGCCCCTAAAATTTTGTTAATACTTAATTGTGGATTAGAAAATATACTAAATATAAAAATATTTAATTTATAAATGAAGATAATTAAAATAATTAAATGTCATACTCATGCAATTAAGTAAAATAAGATCTAAATTTTACTGTCATCCAATTAATATTTTCATATTTTCATTAAATTATTTCCTTTTCCTAAAATATGAAAATTGGAATTAAATAGAAATAAGTTGTTTGGTCATTCAATTAAGATGTTCCTTTCTAATAAATATAATTTTGTTTTATAAATAAGTTTAAAAACCAATTAATTATTGTTGAAGAAATTAAAAGAATAATATATTATGCAAGAATAAATTGATTATTGAAAGAAAAATTATATTTGATTGCACGGGTCGTAAAAGACATAATACTTTATAAATATTATAAATGATTAAAAATAGATATAATAATTATATAAGATTGTATGGTAATAGATTCATCTTGACATATATTTGACTAGAAAAATTATAATTAAATAGTCATCTATATATATATTACTTATCCACATAATATGGATATATAATATTAATTAAAAAGAAAAAAAATGTCTTAAAAATATTATTGTCATAAATAGTAAATATAAATACTAAAATTTAATTAAATCATAGATTGATTTTTTCGTTCATAAATATGCAATGCCATGAGTCAACTTCACGAACTCAAGGTTTTGAAACTATTTGGCAAATTTATCCATTTATAAAAATATTTCTAACTTGATTACATTTATAAAACTTTTGACAAAGGTGATAAATAAAACTTTTATATATATTAATTAAATAAAATGATAATAAATAATTGTAGAAATTTAAAAGAATGAGAAACATTTAATTAAATATTTATGTATTTTTATATCATATATGTGTCATGTTCTCTTATAAATTTATAATATTTATAACATTTTTCAGTTTACCTACTAACGTTTTGTCATAAAAAATACTATAATTTTTTATATTAAAATATTCATATCATTTATTATATTTAATAATATTTTTAATTATTATTAATATATTATATATATTTTTAAAAATAAAACTCAAATAAACAACCACAAAAACTTTTGTATAATAAAAATAAAAATTTGCCAATTATATAACATCCCTATATTTATATTACTAAAGTAGGAGAATAATTAGTATTAGTTGGAATTAAGAAAGAAGTAATTTTAAATCAACTAAATGGCAAACTAGTAATTTTGGTTAGAGGTATTATAGCCATTAAACATAAGTTGCATGGAATCTTAAGTTGGTGGGGTTAGTGGAAGAAAATCATATTTTAAAGCAGAAGAGAAAGGAAACATCATCTTCTACTTAGGTTGGTGAAGCATTTTTTTCCTCATCTCCTAAAATGAAAAATGTTCTACAATCGGATGTCGATCAAGTTATGTCCAGATCTATGAAACCACAACGAGCTACAATGGGTTTGCTTTCGAAGGATACCATTATGAAGTGAAAAATGATGACTACTTGTGATCTTGGATTGTTGAAGGATCTAGTTTATTGACAAAAATGGGAGAGGAATCGAATAGTGGCAAGAGGAGAAGAAAAGAATGAGGAGATGGGGCTTATCAAAAGATGTCAATGAGATGAATTATTTTAGTTTGCTATGATAATTTATCAGACTTCTCAGAATGAAAAAGATTTAGCAGAACAGAGGGAATATAATGATTGAAGAGATGAAGAGATGAATAGAGTGATTGACTTGTTCCAACTAAATAATAGATGAATAGATTATGTTTCTCCATTGAAAGGAGAAAGGGTTTGCATAGTTTCAATGCAAAATTAAAGCGTTTGAAATACACTACGGTACATCCAATGCAAGTTATTATTTAGACTTCCAAAATTAATGTTTTTTTAAAATTACAATCTACCCATTATAAATATATAAAAATCAAAGTACCTGGATATTCCACTAATAACCTTCTGACACCAAATACTAATTTTTCTTATTCCATGGATAAATGTGGTTTTTTAATCAATACTAACACCATATTGATTTGGCAATTAATGCTTATGTGTCAACACAAGATTTTTAAAATCATTTGAATTTTAAATTATTAAAAATAACGAATAATTAACGCTAACTTATAATAGTATTACTGACGACTACATTTAACCTAATTAACACAATCTAAATTCACACTACTATGACGGCTACATTTAACCTAATTAACACGACCTAAGTTCACATGCATAGAGAAGAGGAAAAGTCACCATTCAAAAACACCACGAAATACATCTTCCTATAATATTTTTAATGATAATACATCTTCCCCAAATATTTTTAAAGATATTTTTAAAGTCGGAGTTACCAAATCATTCCATCTGTCTTCCATTATCATTCCATCTTCTCCTGTCAATAAATTCTTTGTAAAGGTTTGTTCCACTAGTCCATTTGTTTTTTCATTTTCATTGTTGTTATTCTTTTCTATTAAACACATCCTCATCATTTTTGCGTGTTATATTTTTCAGACAAAAATAGATTGCCATACCATATCTAAAGAAAATTCGACAAAGAATTGTTGCAAAACCGAATCTGAAGTAAAAAGCATTATTTAAAGCATTGTTCTTTTTTATTTCTTTGTTATTTATTCTTCTTCAGTCCATGTTCTTTATCTTCTATCTTTTACTAATTTATATAGTTGTGGTTGTTTTTTTGTTTTTTTTATACAGGACACTTTACTCCCAACACTTTATTAGCGACAAATCTTTTAGTTTTGCGATATCTACAACAAAGGCTTCCAAGGTAAATAAATATGTTACAGGTTCCTTCATATTTGTTGTTTTATATCAATTTGTTTTCTATTTTCCGATTAATCATTCTTTTACTTTTCCATCTTTCAATATTCATTCTAAATTTTTTTTATTTTAATCTGCTAAATTTTTTTATAAATTATTGACATTTTCAACCGGTTCAAATTCTATAAGACATTTTGAATGCAAAGGAAAATACAATATTTCAACCGATTAAAATATTATCATGCCTTAATTACTAAATTTCTAATAAACAAATTCATCGATGTTTGATTTGATAGCAGATTTACAGATTTGTTCAAATTTACAAGATCAATTTCCAAATTAATGTTTCTAATTTAGTATAATCATTATTTCAACTTTTTATATATTGTTTTCTTTATTCCAAATAAATGTGTTTCTAATATAATAAGTATTATGATACATGTCGGATTCCTATATTCCAAATAAATTATTATATTAATTTATATTTAATTTGTTGCTCCTTAATAATGACACTCATCCTACCGTTATACAATTTTTTATTCTTATTATTCATAAAGTTTATTATTGTCTTTTTATATTTCAAAATAATTTATTATATAATTTATAGTTACTTTGGTGCCCGAATAATTTTATTATTGTTGTTTCGAATAAAAATAAGGTGTACGAATATTATTTTGTATTAAATGGAATCATAAGCGTGGTGCATTAAAAATACAATAATTTTTTTGTGTATCATATAATTTATATAAAGCAGGATCGAAAGTGAATTTTTGGCTAACTAGTCCTTTCTCGAAAAATTAAATTACATTAATTGAAATACACTATCGGATTGAAATAGATTGACTAAATTAAAAAATTATATAAAATTATCATTATTGACAATTATTGTATAATAAAAATAAAATGATTATAGTGCTTAGAAATAACATATATTTCATTGAAGAATTGGAAAGCTAACAACTTCAGAAAAGCTCAACGTATTATTTTAATATAGACTAGCAATAGTAGTGTGTGTTAAAAATAATAAATGACTACGTGTAAGATTACTTTTCAG
The DNA here is from genome assembly GCA_021764765.1 of Vicia sativa. NCBI lineage: Eukaryota > Viridiplantae > Streptophyta > Magnoliopsida > Fabales > Fabaceae > Vicia > Vicia sativa. Next base: position 14,515,587 of record CM038797.1, read on the forward strand.
CTGTACTTATGTATAAGGATGAAATTTGTGTTTGGATTAAAACCTAGACTTGTTTATTCTTAATCATTAAATATTTGAACATAATATATATGAAAAGATATTGATTGTGACCTTTTAAATCTGACTTTTTTTAGTTCCTCTTTTAAAGTTTATATTTCAAGGTGTCCATTATATTTAAAATGTTTTCTTATTTGACAAGTTACAATATATAACACATTAGATATTTAAATTTTAAGAAAATTAGCATAAATATTTAAAAGCGGGCAAGATTTCATCCATTTATAAAAATATTTCTAACTTATTCTTGTTTATAAAAATAATTGTATCAATAATCAATTTTTTCATAAAATGCTGATATCATTGATTACATTTTTAAATATACAAAATTTACTTTTGACATAGTGATAAAACTTTATATATATATATATATATATATATATATATATATATATATATATGAGGAGGGATCATACACCCGAAGAGTTACACCATGAGTTACACTCGCTCAAAAACATTACTACGGATTAATATTTTTTAAAATTAACCGTTGGATTGAAACATACCATCATATAGATCATACCTATAAAGTTTCAGATTAATCTATAATGGTTTACTATATGATCAAGATATCCTAAAATTAATGTCAAAATGAACTTTCATATAACGTTAATTTTGATGTAGTTCATTGACATAGTAAATCATTATAGATCAGTCTCAAACTTTATAGGAATGATCTACATATAGTATGTTTCAATCCAATGGTCGATTTTAAAACATATTAATCCCAAGTGCTTTTTTCATGGTGTAACTCTCAATCCCCTCCTATATAATTAAATAAAATGATAATAAATAATTGTAGAAATTTAAAATAATGAAAACAATTTATTAAAATTTATGTATTTTATATCATATTTGTGTCATGTTGTCTTATAAATGTATAATATTTATAACATATTTTTCAGTTACCTAACGTTTTGTCATAAAAATACTAATAATTATTTTATATTAAAATATTCATATCGTTTATTATATTTTATTAATATTTTAATTATAGTTAATATATTATATATATTTTTAAAATAAAAACTCAAATAAACAACAACAAAAATTTTGTATAATAAAAATAAATTATATTTAAAAATAAAATTTTGCCAATTATATAACATCCTATATTTATATTACTAAAGTATGAGAATAATTAGGATTAGTTGGAATTAAGAAAGTAGTAATTTTAAATCAACCGAATGGCAAACTAGTAATTTTGGCATGGTTAGAGGACATTATAGCCATTAAACATATGTTGCATGGAATCTTAAGTTGGTGGGAGTTAGTGGAAGAAAATCAGATTTTTTAAAGCAGAAAGAGAGGAGGAAACATCATCTTCTTTGTTTTGGAAAGTCATTTTCGCACTGCAATTGCAGCTCCCACAAAACCGACCATATCTCCCAGCTCACAACTCCGATTGAGGTAATTCCGGACTTTTTGAAAAGCATACGAAAATCTTTTCGATTTGGTATATTAACTCGTCTTCATAGATATTTTATTGAAGGAGAAATTCGCGTTTGAAATTTGATGAATTTGGCTGGAAATGGAAGAAAGGGTGTTACTAGATTGTTGGATTGGAGGTAGAATCTTTGCCATGAATGGAACTCCATGGCAAAGTGAACACCTTCTCATGAACTTGAAGTTGGAGCCTTTTTTCCTCTGTCTCCTACAATGAAAATGTTCTACAATTCAGATCTCGCATAGGGTTATGTCGGATCTATGAAACCACAATGAACTACAATGGGTTTGCTTCTGAAGGATACCATTATGAAGTGAAAAATGATGACTCGCCGTGTGATCTTGGATTGTTGAAGGGATCTAGTTTATTGACGAAAAATGGGAGAAGAATCGTGAATAGTGGCAAAGAGGAGAAGAAAAAGAATGAGGAGATGGGGCTTATCAAAAGATGTCAATGGAGATGAATTTTTTTAGTTTGCTATGATAATTTATCAGACTTCTCAGAATGAGAAAGATTGAGCAGAACAGAGGGAATATAATGATTGAAGAGACAAAAGAGATGAATAGAGTGATTGACTTGTTCCAACTAAATAATAGATGAATAGATTATGTTTCTCCATTGAAAGGAGAAAGGGTTTGCATAGTTTCAATGCAAAATAAAAGCGTTTGAAATACACTACGGTACATCCAATGCAAGAGTTATTTATTTAGACTGCCAAAATTAATGTTTTTTTTAAAATACAATCTACCCATTATAAATATATAAAAATCAAAGTACCTGGATATTCCACTAATAACCTTCTGACACCAAGTACTAATTTTTCTTATTCCATGGACAAATGTGGTTTTTTAATCAATACTAACACCATATTGATTTGGCAATTAATGTCGCTTATGTGTCAACACAAGATTTTTTTAAAAATCATTTGAATTTTAAATTATTAAAAATCTAACGATAATTGCACTTAATCCTAACTTATAGTATTACGGCTACATTTAACATAATTAACATAACCTAAATACTATGACGACTACATTTAACCTAATTAACACAATCTAAATTCACACTACTATGACGGCTACATTTAACCTAATTAACATGACCTAAGTTCACATGCATAGAGAAGAGGAAAAGTCACCATTCAAAAACACCACGAAATACATCTTCCTATAATATTTTTAATGATAATACATCTTCCCCAAATATTTTTAAAGATATTTTTAAAGTCGGTGTTACCAAATCATTCCATCTGTCTTCCACCATCATTCCATCTTCTCCTGTCAATAAATTCTTTGTAAAGGTTTGTTTCACTAGTCCATTTGTTTTTTTTTCATTTTCATTGTTGTTATTCACTTCTATTAAACACATCCTCATTATTTTTGCGTGTTATAATTTTCAGACAAAAATAGATTGCAATACCATATCTAAAGAAAATTCGACAAAGAATTGTTGCAAAACCGAATCATAAAAGCATTATTTAAAGCATTGTTCTTCTTTTTTATTTCTTTGTTATTTATTCTTCTTCTCCATGTTCTTTATCTTCTATCTTTTACTAATTTATATAGTTGTGGTTGTTTTTGTTTTTTATACATAGTTGTGGTTGTTTTTGTTTTTTTATACGGACACTTTACTCCCAACACTTTATTAGCGACAAATCTTTTAGTTTTGCGATATCTCAACAAAGGCTTCAAGGTAAATAAATATGTTACAGGTTCCTTCATATTTGTTGTTTGATATCAATTTGTTTTCTATTTTCCGATTAATCATTGTTTTCCTTTTCCATCTTTCAATATTCATTCTAACTTTTTTATTTTAATCTGCTAAAATTTCTTATAAATTATTGACATTTTCAACGGTTCAAATTCCATAAGACATTTTGAATGCAAAGGAAAATACATTATTTCAACCGATTAAAATATTATCATGCCTTAATTACTAAATTTCTAATAAACAAATTAATCGCATGTTTGATTTGATAGCGATTCTGATTTGTTCAAATTTTCAAGATCGATTTCAAATTAATGTTTCTAATTTAGTATAATCATTATTACAACTTTTATATATTGTTTTCTTTATTCCAAATAAATGTGTTTCTAATATAATAAGTATTATGATTCATGTCGATTCCTATATTCCAAATAAATTATTATATTAATTTATATTTAATTTATTGCCTTAATAATGGCACTCATCCTACCGTTATACAAATTTTTATTCTTATTATTCATAAAGTTTATTATTGTCTTTTTATATTCAAAAATAATTTATTATATTAATTTATAGTTACTTTGATGCCCCTAATAATTTTATTATTGTTGTTATTTGAATAAAAATAAGGTGTACACGAATATTATTTTGTGTATTAAATGGAATCATAAGCAGTGGTGCATTAAAAAATACAATAATTTTTTTGTGTATCATATAATTTATATAAAACAGGATCGGGAAAGTGAATTTTTGGCTAACTAGTCCTTTCTCTGAAAAATCAAATTACATTAATTGAAATACACTATCTGGATTGAAATAGATTGACTAAATTAAAAAAATTATATAAAATTATCATTATTGACAATTATTGTATAATAAATATAAAATGATTATAGTGCTTAGAAATAACATATATTTCATTGAAGAATTGGAAAGCTAACAACTTCAGAAAAGCTCAACGTATTATTTTAATATAGACTAGCAATAGTAGTGTGTGTTAAAAATAATAAATGACTACGTGTAAGATTACTTTTCAGCTGTACTGATGTATAAGGATGAAATTTGTGTTTGGATTAAAAACCTAGACTTGTTTATTCTCAATCATTAAATATTTGAACATAATATATATGAAAAGATATTGATTGTGACCTTTTAAATCTGACTTTTTTAGTTCCTCTTTTAAAGTTTGACAAGTTACAATATATAACACATTAGATATTTAAATTTTAAGAAAATTCGAAAAATATTTAGTAAAGCGGGGCAAGATTTCATCCATTTATAAAAATATTTCTAACTTATTCTTGTTTATAAAAATAATTGTATCAATAATCAATTTGTTTTTCATAAAATGCACAGATATCATTGATTACATTTTTTTAAATATACAAAATTTACTTTTGACATAGTGATAAAACTTTATATATATATATATATATATATATATGAGGAGGGATCAAATTACACCCGAAGAGTTACACCATGAGTTACACTCGCTCAAAAACGTTACTTCGGATTAATATTTTTTAAAATTAACCGTTGGATTAAAACATACCATCATATAGATCATACCTATAAAGTTTCAGATTAATCTATAATGCTTTACTATACGATCAAGATATCCTAAAATTAATGTCAAAATGAACTTTCATATAACATTAATTTTGATGTAGTTCATTGACATAGTAAATCATTATAGATTATTCTCAAACTTTATAGGAATGATCTACATATAGTATATTTCAAACTAATGGTCGATTTTAAAACATATTAATCCCAAGTAACGTTTTTGTGCTCATGTAACTTATGTAATTGATCTATATATATATATATATATATATATATATATATATATATATATATATATATATATAAATATAAAAATGATAATAAATAATTGTAGAAATTTCAAAATAATGAAAACAATTTATTAAAAAGTTATGTATTTTTATATCATATTTGTGTCATGTTCTCTTATAAATGTATAATATTTATAACATTTTTCAGTTTACCTACTAACGTTTTGTTATAAAAAAATACTAATAATTATTTTATATTAAAATATTCATATCGTTTATTATATTTTATTAATATTTTTAATTATAGTTAATATATTATATATATTTTTAAAAATAAAAACTCAAATAAACAACAACAAAAAATTTTGTATAATAAAAATAAAATTATATTTAAAAAATAAAATTTTGCCAATTATGTAACATCCCTATATTTATATTACTAAAGTATGAGAATAATTAGGATTAATTGGAATTAAGAAAGTAGTAATTTTAAATCAACCGAATGGCAAACTAGTAATTTTGGCATGGTTAGAGGACATTATAGCCATTAAACATATGTTGCATGGAATCTTAAGTTGGTGGGAGTTGGTGGAAGGAAATTAGATTTTTTAAAGCAGAAAGAGAGGAGGAAACATCATCTTCTTTGTTTTGGAAAGTCATTTTCGCACTCCAGTTGCAACTCCCACAAAATCGACCATATCTCCCAGCTCACAACTCCGATTGAGGTAATCCCAGACTTTTTGAAAAGCTTACAAAATTTTCTTTGATTTGGTGTCATAATTCGTCTTCGTAGCTATTTTATTGAATGAGAAAAACGCGTTGGAAATTTGATGAATTTTGCTGGAAATAGAAGAAAGGGTGTTACGGGATTGTTGGAGTTGGAGGTAGAATCTTGGTCATGAATGGAGCTCTATGGAAGAATGAACACCTTCTCCACCAGTCTCTCTGTCAGAGCCTCTTTTTCCTCTGTCTCCTACGATGAAAAATGTTCTACAATTCAGATCTCGCATCGGGTTTTGTTCAGATCTATGAAACCACAACAAACTACAATGGGTTTGCTTCTGAAGGATACCATTATGAAGTGAAAAATGATGACTCGCCGTGTGATCTTGGATTGTTGAAGGGATCTAGTTTATTGACGAAAAATGGGGGAAGAATCGTGAATAGTGGCAAAGAGGAGAAGAAAAATAATGAGGAGATGGGGCTTATCAAAAGATGTCAATGGAGATGAATTTTTAGTTTGCTATGATAATTTATCAGACTTCTCAGAATGAGAAAGATTGAGCAGAACAGAGGGAATATAATGATTGAAGAGACAAAAGAGATGAATAGAGTGATTGACTTGTTCCAACTAAATAATAGATGAATAGATTATGTTTCTTCATTGAAAGGAGAAAGGGTTTGCATAGTTTCAATGCAAAATAAAAGCGTTTGAAATACACTACGGTACATCCAATGCAAGAGTTATTTATTTAGACTGCCAAAATTAATGTTTTTTTTTTAAATACAATCTACCCATTATAAATATATAAAAATCAAAGTACCTGGATATTCCACTAATAACCTTCTGACACCAAGTACTAATTTTTCTTATTCCATGGACAAATGTGGTTTTTTAATCAATACTAACACCATATTGATTTGGCAATTAATGTTGCTTATGTGTCAACACAAGATTTTTTTTAAAATCATTTGAATTTTAAATTATTAAAAATCTAACGATAATTGCATAACCCTAACTTATAGTATTACGGCTACATTTAACATAATTAACATAACCTAAATACTATGACGACTACATTTAACCTAATTAACACAATCTAAATTCACACTACTATGGCGGCTACATTTAACCTAATTAACACGACCTAAGTTCACATGCATAGAGAGAGGAAAAGTCACCATTCAAAACACCACGAAATACATCTTCCTATAATATTTTTATGATAATACATCTTCCCTAATATTTTTAAAGTTGGTGTTACCAAATCATTCCATCATCTTCCACCATCATTCCATCTTCTCACAGCAATAAATTCTTTGTAAAGGTTTGTTCCACTAGTCCATTTGTTTTTTTTTTTTTTGTGGTTTTTATTTTCTATTAAACACATCCTCATCATTTTCGTGTTATATTTTTAGACAAAAATAGATTGCCAAAACATATCTAAAGAAAATTCGACAAAGAATTGTTGCAAAACCAAATCTGAAGCAAAAAGCATTATTTAAAGCATTGTTCTTCTCTTTTTTATTTCTTTGTTATTTATTCTTCTTCTGTCCATGTTCTTTATCTTCTATCTTTTACTAATTTATATAGTTGTGGTTGTTTTTTTTTTTTATACAGGACACTTTACTCCCAACACTTTATTAGCGACAAATCTTTTAGTTTTGCGATATCTGCAACAAAGGCTTCCAAGGTAAATAAATATGTTACAGGTTCCTTCATATTTGTTGTTTGATATCAATTTTTTTTTCTATTTTCCGATTAATCATTGTTTTCCTTTTCCATCTTTCAATATTCATTCTAACTTTTTTTTATTTTAATCGCTAAAATTTCTTATAAATTATTGACATTTTCAACGGTTCAAATTCCATAAGACATTTTGAATGCAAAGGAAAATACATTATTTCAACCGATTAAAATATTATCATGTCTTAATTACTAAATTACTAATAAACAAATTCATCGCATGTTTGATTTGATAGCAGATTTACAGATTTGTTCAAATTTTCAAGATCGATTTGTAAATTAATGTTTCTAATTTAGTATAATCATTATTACAACTTTTTATATATTGTTTTCTTTATTCCAAATAAATGTGTTTCTAATATAATAAATATTATGATACATGTAGTCTTCCTATATTCGAAATAAATTATTATATTAATTTATATTTAATTTATTGCTTATAATAATGACATCCTACCGTTATGCAAATTTTTATTCTCATTATTCATAAAGTTTATTATTGTCTTTTTATATTTCAAAAATAATTTATTATATTAATTTATACTTACTTTGGTGCCCATATAATTTATATAAAACAGGATCGGAAAGTGAATTTTTGCTAACTAGTCCTTTCTCGAAAAATCAAATTACATTAATTGAAATACACTATCGGATTGAAATAGATTGACTAAATTAAAAAAATTATATAAAATTATCATTATTGACAATTATTGTATAATAAATATAAAATTATTATAGTGCTTAGAAGTAACATACATTTCATTGAAGAATTGAAAAGCTAACAACATCAGAAAAGCTCAACGTATTATTTAATTATAGACTAGCAATAGTAGTGTGTGTTAAAAATAATAAATGACTACGAGATTACTTTTCAGCTGTACTTATGTATAAGGATGAAATTTGTGTTTGGATGAAAAACCTAGACTTGTTTATTCTTAATCTGTAAATATTGGAACATAATATATATGAAAAGATATTGATTGTGACCTTTTAAATCTGACTTTTTTTAGTTCCTCTTTTAAAGTTTATATTTCAAGTTGTGCATTATATTTAAAATGTTTTCTTATTTGACAAGTTACAATATGTAACACATTAGATATTTAAATTTTATGAAAATTCGCATAAATATTTAGAAAAGCGGGGCAAGATTTCATCCATTTATATAAATATTTCTAACTTATTCTTGTTTATAAAAATAATTGTATCAATAATCAATTTGTTTTTCATAAAATGAACATATATCATTGATTACATTTTTTTAAATATACAAAATTTACTTTTGACATTGTGATAAAACTTTATATATATATATATATATATATATATATATATATATATATATATATATATATATATATATATATATATATATATATATATATATATATATATATATATATATGAGGAGGATCAAATTACACCGAAGAGTTACATGAATTACACTCGCTCAACGTTACTTGGATTAATATTTTTAAAATTAACTGTTGATGAAACATACCATCATATAGATCATACCTATAAAGTTTGATTAATCTATAATGGATTACTATACGATCAAGATATCCTAAAATTAATGTCAAAATGAACTTTCATATAACGTTAATTTTGATGTAGTTCATTGACATGGTAAATCATTATAGATTAGTCTCAAACTTTATAGGAATGATCTATGATAGTATGTTTCAATCCAATGGTCGATTTTAAAACATATAAATCCCAAGTAACGTTTTTGCTCTTGATTGATCCCTCCTATATATATTAATTAAATAAAATGATAATAAATAATTGTAGAAATTTAAAAATAATGAAAACGATTTATTAAAAATTTATGTATTTTTATATCATATTTGTGTCATGTTCTCTTATAAATTTATAATATTTATAACATTTTCAGTTTACCTACTAACGTTTTGTCATAAAAAAATACTAATAATTATTTTATATTAAAATATTCATATCGTTTATTATATTTTATTAATATTTTTAATTATAGTTAATATATTATATATATGTTTAAAAATAAAAACTCAAATAAACAACAACAAAAAATTTTGTATAATAAAAATAAAATTATATTTAAAAAATAAAATTTTGCCAATTATGTAACATCCCTATATTTATATTACTAAAGTATGAGAATAATTAGGATTAATTGGAATTAAGAAAGTAGTAATTTTAAATCAACCGAATGGCAAACTAGTAATTTTGGCATGGTTAGAGGACATTATAGCCATTAAACATATGTTGCATGGAATCTTAAGTTGGTGGGAGTTGGTGGAAGGAAATTAGATTTTTTAAAGCAGAAAGAGAGGAGGAAACATCATCTTCTTTGTTTTGGAAAGTCATTTTCGCACTCCAGTTGCAACTCCCACAAAATCGACCATATCTCCCAGCTCACAACTCCGATTGAGGTAATCCCAGACTTTTTGAAAAGCTTACAAAATTTTCTTTGATTTGGTGTAATAATTCGTCTTTGTAGCTATTTTATTGAATGAGAAAAACGCGTTGAAAATTTGATGAATTTTGTTGGAAATAGAAGAAAGGGTGTTACGGGATTGTTGGAGTTGGAGGTAGAATCTTGGTCATGAATGGAGCTCTATGGAAGAATGAACACCTTCTCCACCAGTCTCTCTGTCAGAGCCTCTTTTTCCTCTGTCTCCTACGATGAAAATGTTCTACAATTCAGATCTCGCATCGGGTTTTGTTCAGATCTATGAAACCACAACAAACTACAATGGGTTTGCTTCTGAAGGATACCATTATGAAGTGAAAAATGATGACTCGCCGTGTGATCTTGGATTGTTGAAGGGATCTAGTTTATTGACGAAAAATGGGGGAAGAATCGTGAATAGTGGCAAAGAGGAGAAGAAAAAGAATGAGGAGATGGGGCTTATCAAAAGATGTCAATGGAGATGAATTTTTAGTTTGCTATGATAATTTATCAGACTTCTCAGAATGAGAAAGATTGAGCAGAACAGAGGGAATATAATGATTGAAGAGACAAAAGAGATGAATAGAGTGATTGACTTGTTCCAACTAAATAATAGATGAATAGATTATGTTTCTTCATTGAAAGGAGAAAGGGTTTGCATAGTTTCAATGCAAAATAAAAGCGTTTGAAATACACTACGGTACATCCAATGCAAGAGTTATTTATTTAGACTGCCAAAATTAATGTTTTTTTTAAAATACAATCTACCCATTATAAATATATAAAAATCAAAGTACCTGGATATTCCACTAATAACCTTCTGACACCAAGTACTAATTTTTCTTATTCCATGGACAAATGTGGTTTTTTAATCAATACTAACACCATATTGATTTGGCAATTAATGTCGCTTATGTGTCAACACAAGATTTTTTTAAAAATCATTTGAATTTTAAATTATTAAAAATCTAACGATAATTGCACTTAATCCTAACTTATAGTATTACGGCTACATTTAACATAATTAACATAACCTAAATACTATGACGACTACATTTAACCTAATTAACACAATCTAAATTCACACTACTATGACGGCTACATTTAACCTAATTAACACGACCTAAGTTCACATGCATAGAGAAGAGGAAAAAGGCAAAACAGTTGCTTAAGGCAATAGTAGTGTGTGTTAAAATTAATAAATGACTACGTGTAAGATTAGTTTTCAGGTGTACTTATGTATAAGGATGAAATTTGTGTTTGGGTGAAAAACCTAGACTTGTTTATTCTTAATCTGAAAAGATATTCATTGTGACCTTTTAAATCTGACTTTTTTTACTTCCTCTTTTAAAGATTATATTTCAAGTTGTCCATTATATTTAAAATGTTTTCTTATTTGACAAGTTACAATATATAACACATGAGATACTTAAATTTAAAGAAAATTTGCATAAATATTTAGATTTTTTTGTCTAATTCTTTTTTCTATATTTTTCTTTTTACTTTTAATCAATTCTTAAATTAAAAAAAAATCCAAAATATAAGTAACAGTTTGAATATTTACGAATTCATAATATTGAGATGTTTATCTCATGTTTGACGTGTGAAAAATCATAATTTAAATAAATTTCTTCTTTGGATGTGTCTTGATGATGAGTTGTCACGAACTGGTATAGTTGATCTTCATACTTCAATGTAGGGGGGATCTGCAAGGTTAACACTCCAACGTTTGAATTGACATTGGTTTAGGCCTTGGTAATTTCGGTCTTTGGTCGGTCCAAACATTTACCTCAAGCTTTGTCGGGAAGTCTTAGAAGTTATGGCTGACCCCTGAATGAAGTTTAACCCTTGGTTAGGAATGGAAGGGCATTAATTTTGTTGCAAAAGTAGTGTTGGAAAACTAATTAAAAACTTTCCCATCATTGGAATGTTTCGTTGCCCTTTTTTGAATAATGGCTTGAGGTTACTAGTAAGGGCACGGCCTTCTGTGAACTCTAGTGCACTTGAATTTGTTTACGTTTCTAAGGTGGAATCTAACGTAGATTTTGTAATACCTTATTTCTTCTCTTTTAACGGTATAAAACTAAATCATATTTTTATTAATTTGCAAATATCAATGCTTCTAAAACAAAACTTGCAATTTCCTTTACGATTATAAAAAATGTCAATTTTCATTTTAATAGTTATCCATGTTTTTATGTAAATATATATAAACAAAATATATAACTCTAAATATTAGTATTGGTCGTGGAGTCTTTTTTCATCCGGCATAGACACAGCCACCGGTAAAAATATTAGTTAAAATATTTCTGTAAATGGAATATAAGAATTTTTTAGTGTATCATATAATTTATATAAAACAGGATTGGGAAAGTGAATTTTTGGCCAACTATTCCTTTCTTTGAAAAATCAAATTAAATTAATTGAAATTCACTATCTGGATTGAAATTGATAGACTAAATTAAAAAAATTATATAAAATTATCATTATTGACAATTATATTATAATAAATATAAAATTATTATAGTGCTAAGAAGTAACATATATTTCATTGAAGAATTGGAAAGCTAGCAACGTCAGAAAAGCTCAACGTATTATTTTATTATAGACTAGCAATAGTAGTGTGTATTAAAAATAATAAATGACTACGTGTAAGATTAGTTTTCAGTTGTACTTATGTATAAGGATGAAATTTGTGTTTGGATGAAAAACCTAGACTTGTTTATTCTTAATCTATAAATTTATGAATGTAATATATATGAAAAGATATTGATTGTGACCTTTTAAATCTGACTTTTTTTAGTTCCTCTTTTAAAATTTACATTTCAAGATGTCCATTATATTTAAAATGTTTTCTTATTTGACAAGTTACAATATATAAAACATGAGATATTTAAATTTTAAGAAAATTTACATAAATATTTAGATTTTTTTGTCTAATTATTTTTTCTATACTTTTCTTTTTACTTTTAATATGAATTCTTAAATTAAAAAAAATCCTAAATATAATTAATAGTTTGAATATTTACGAATTCATAATATTGAGATGTTTATCTCAAGTTTGACATGTGACAAATTATAATTTAAATAAATTTCATCTTTGGATGTGTCTTGATGATGAGTTGTCATGAACTGGTGTGGTTGATCTTCATACTTCAATGTAGGGTGGATCTGCAAGGTTAACACTCAACGTTTAAGATGAGCATAATAAAATGGAGATTAGAATATGTTTTGAATATCTTGTGTAATATCTTTTATACTTTGACCATTTGGGTGAATTGACATTGGTTTAGGCCTTGGTAATTTCCGGTCTTTGGTCGGTCCAAAACAGTTGCCTCCAAGCTTTGTCGTGGAAGTCTTAGAAGTTATGGTTGACCCTTGAATGAAGTTTAACTCTTGGTCAGGAATGGAAGTGCCTTAATTTTGTTGCAAAAATAGTGGGGGGAAACTCATTAAATAATTTCCCATCATTGGAATGTTTTGTTGCCCTTTTTTGAATAATGACTTGAGGTGACTAGATAGGGCATGACGCTGCTTGTAGTGAACTCTAGTGCACTTGAATTTTTTTACGTTTCTAAGGTGGAATCTAACCGTAGATTTTGTAATAAGAATATTGATCAGGTATGTTGCTCACCCTTTGCATATATATATATATATATATATATATATATATATATATATGGATTGTGAAGTGTTATCGAAACTTTTCGAAATCCTTGTGAGTCAGTTTCTATAGTGAGTGGTAGTCCTATTAGATTAGTCACTGACTTTAAGAGTGATCCATCTCTCGTAGGGATAATGAGAGTATCTTGTAGTTCAAATCTTTCCTCGTTCTCTATGATCTCTTTGATTAAGAGGTCATATCTATAATGATGATTCTTATTAGAAGGCTCTTAGTGGTCTTTCAAGATGAGGAGCTTCATATAAGGATTCTTCTTTTAAGCTATTTTATCGAAGCGGCGTTGAGGGTGATTATGAAAACACTTCCATGCCCCTCTTTTTTATATCATGCTACGAAAGCTTCAACTTTGCCTTTTTATCGGCTTCAAATCTACAAGTTGCTTGCCTAAGGAAGAAGCGTGTTAGAGATCATGTCTATCGGAAAACCTATAATCAATTCCACAATAATGCCAAAATCAAGGATCATATAAAGTGAAATGGTTGACGGATGGAGTGTCCTAGTTTAAACATTTTGAGAATTTTAAGGTTGATGAGTTTTCCTTGATAAAGGTTATGTTGGTGCGATCGGTGACATGTTTAGATATAACTAGGTGGTCGTAGGAATAGTCAGGACCTCTTTTGATATGAGTATTAAGGTGACCATAGATGCAACCAACATCATGGTCGGCTTCCCTTAAAATTGGTTGATCATACCTGTGGACTCGGGAAAAGGATATCTGATCATTTTATGGAACCATTTGTTAGCAGGTTATTCAAGAAGTGATAAAAGCTAAAGAAAAACATGAATATCTTGGTTTAATTTTGATAATGACAACATTGTTTTAGAAACAAAAACTTGTAGAGATGTAACCTTTGATGAATAGCTATGATGATTCAATCTAACCATAAATCATAAAACCAAGCAAGTACGTTAAGTGTTTAAAGATGCAGAATATTACTGATGAACTAGGGTTTAATGATCAATGTAAACATCATCAAATTATGTAATTCAAGTTGAAGATATCTCAAGCGTCAAGAAGACTCAAGAAAATGCTTATATGATTGGTGTATTCTGCAATGTCTTGAAGCTTCAAAGCGTGAAAGAGAGGAAGTGTAAAAGCTCATCGATAGTTTCATAAAAACTCAAGGGCTTTTGGTAAAGTTATATTTCTAAAACTCACACTCACTAAAAACATTTTCAACAACCTCTATTTCTAAAATAAAATAACCAAAAAAACTTTTGGAGCCTACCCATATGAATCGTGAGATGTCATAATGATTTGGACAAGATTTTTTTGAATGTCCAATCACTTAGGTCATATTCCTAATCAATTATTACATCATCTTAATGAAGGAGACTTCTTTCTTTCAAAACCTTCCAAAATGGGTAGTTGTAATTGATTGTTTTAAATCATCCAATCGATTGGTGTAGGTCCTGTTATTTTGTTGCATTAGTTAAAACAACATACGTACAAGTGTTATTTTAGGTAATATGTGGAACCAGATGTTCCAGCATGTGTTCAAACATGTTGCTTAGAAGAGTTGTTCAATTAAAGTGCTTGACAAAACCAGTTAAGAAAGAGTTTTGCTAAAATGCCATGACATAACCAATTAAGCAAAAGGCTCCTTGAACTAGCTAAAGAACTAATTCGAGTAGTGAACTTCCTTTATTGGATATGCATGGTTTCACCAAACTAAGTTACGAATCTCTTATGTTATTTATTCCTTTTATGTTTTTTATCGTATATAAGTTATAATATTATACATTATTATTAAATTGGTTTAATAAGTTGGATCGTGTTACCAACATCATGTCTCCTCAAGAACAAAATTTTCAATTGGCTTTTGGACCCAATCTATTGAGAAATTAAATTGGCCCATGAATCTTTTCTATTTTGTGTGAACCTCAAGCATATAAGTAAAGGCCTCTCCCATTTATTTTTTACATCCACAAATGTGAGCTATCTCTAACTCATCACTCTCTCAAAAACATTTTTTCTACTTTCTCTTACTTTATTTTAGCCACAACGCTTTGAGAAAGTCTTTGTGTTTAAGGGAGTTTTTGTTCTGGAAAATGGGTATATTGTAAATTCACCAAGATCTAATTTTTCTTGGTTGCATTTTTATTCCTAAGGGAGTGTTTGTTTCGGTTTAAAGTAAAACCTATTAAAAGGTTTTGAAATTCTAGTATCAGATATAAGATGTCGAATGTAATGTCACGACACTTAAATCTGCTATGAACACAACACATAGTTGCAAAGTATAGAAAGCGATAAAACACGGAGAATTGATAACCCATTTTGGCTCTAAATAACCTACGTCTGGGGCCTCAATCGGGATGAAGTTCACTATTAGTAGTATTAATTCGGAGTTAAACCTTACTCGTTTACCCCTCCTCACTTAATCAAACTACCCAGTGATCCTTCTACCTAATATACCACACATAGATATGAGAATCCTCCGCTCACTCCCTCAATACCACTACCCTTGATATTAAAAACTAATAAAGTTGAAGATACTCTTCAAAGACACACAATCATGCTTGCTTCAAAGCTTATGGTGATTGAAAACTTACAGCCTAAAAACATCCTTCTCAAGAAACTTGCAAGAAAGGCTCACAATTAACAACCTAAAACCAAAACAATACAACGAAAATAAAATATAGAATCACTAAAACTTGAACGGCCAACGCAAAAATAGGATTGCAGCCCTTTAAATAGAGTGACAGGACCTAGGATTTCTTTACTCACAAGTCTTCACGCATCTTGTCTTCTCTCCATGAAACCAGGATATTAAATCTCCAAAACAATTGCTGAGGACGTTTTACCAGCTTCCTTAATCGAAGCACACAACTAATAACAAACTGACTTCTTAAAATTCTGCACTTAAATCAATTATATATTTTTTGACTTTATTTTTTGAGAAATATATATTTTAACTTAGTTCTTTAATTTATTTTTTTGTTAAACTACACATATTGGAAGTATACTTATTTATTAGTTTTTATAGTAAAACAAAACTAATAAGTTGATTGTTTATACACAACATGATCGGTTGAAGATAATAAATAAATATATGTAATATGATAGCAATGTGTGAGCATACGGGTAACCATCAATATCATATAAATGTGTGGATAATCATTTCAAAATCGGTCGACATACGAGTTATTATATTTTTTCATTTCTATTTTGTCATTTTTCTTAATATATACATTTTTAAAAATAATATATGAAAATTTGATTTATTTTTGGTGTAAAACAATTATGATAAAACAATAATGTTTTTTTAAATATGTTTTTCTTTTAAATATAATAATTTATTTTTGTAAATTAATTTTGTTTTTCTTATCAACTTTATAATTATATTTTAAAAATACAATTGTCCGTACCAGTATATTACATTTATATTCCATACCTAGGAAGGCCATATAATACATTTGGGAAAATAAATTTGTTTTTTTTTTATTTACATTTTGAAAGAAAACATAAAAATCGATTTATTGTCTTTTAAAAAATAATAAACTATTATGTCTATTTTTTTCTTATTTACATTTTATTACATTTTGAAAATAAAGCATGCGTACCACACCAGTACTCGTGCGAGCGCACAGATAACACATCAATATTGTGTGAACACGCACATGTATAACTCAATCAACGCTAAAAAAAAATCACAATTATTTTTTACAAACCATGTGTTTAATAGTTTTTATTAAGTATATTGGTTTCTTAAAACTTATACAATTAACTTCTAATCTATTTTTATATAATTTTTTTCCAATAATATCTTGATATTTTATAATTTATTTGAATTTACATGACAAAATAGTGATAATTCTACGATCCACAATTGTATCGCACTAGTAACCTTTCACCATGGGCGGATGCATATGGAGGCTTACTGTGGCTAAAGCCACACCAGAAATTTTCCTATTTTTTTATATACCATGTAAAGTGAAAGGTTATGTAGAGAGAAGAATTTTGTTGAGAGCAAAAAGAAGAACATAGGATAGCTTCTGAGGAGCTTAATTTGTAACGTTGAATAAATTAAATATTAGAGCAAAGTAGTAGTAGCATGTGACTTTGTGTAGTTATATCTAAGCAATAATTATACTAGATAATTGTAGATGTGACTTGCCATAGACATGCTAAACTTTAAGTTGTAAAGTTATAAATTAGTGAGACATCCGTGGTTCACACGGGTGAATTTTTTCTCGTGTAGTATTTTTTTAAATAATATGAATAATATAAAAAAATTGTGAATAATTTGCATAATTAAAATGTATATTATTAGTTGAATCATATAAAAAAAGACATAAATTTAATTAAGATATTTAGACAGAGTAAATATAATATAGTCAATCTTAAAATAAATAATAACTATAAAAACTAAATTGTATTAAATAATCATATATAAAAAGAGGTAAATATTAAATATTAAATAGTCAGAAAAACAAACGTAAATGTAAAGTTTTAAATATGAATGCAAAATTTAAAATAATTTACTTATTTATAAAATGAACAATAATCATAAAGATGTAATTATATTAAATAATCATACAAAAATAAGAGGAAAAATCGTGAAATGGAAAAAATAAAAATATTGTATTTTTTAATATTAATTTAAATAAAACAGATTATTCTGATAATGACCTGTAAGATAAAAAGTTAATTATTTGTATAAATATAAATTATAAATGTCAATAATAATTTATTAAATTTCTTAACCCACCTCATAATTATATAAAGTTAACTATTTGTAAAAATTGTTTTAAATAAGAGTCTCCTTTATAATAAAAGGATTGTTAATTGAAAAAAAGTATTTTTAAATAAGAGTCTCCTTTAAGTTAATTAGTAAAAGAAAAAAAATATCATCAACACTAATTTAATTTTCTATCTTTTTCATTCAAACTTCCTTTCACTTTTTTCTTTCTCTGTCACACAATAATTTTTTTTTTCTTCTCAAATTCCACCATCTCTCATATATTTCTCTTGTTTTCATATTTCTTAATTCAATAATCTTTCTTTTTTCCTCCAATTTTTTCATTTGGTTTGATTGCATTTATTTGTGAGTGATTGAAAATTAAGTAATTAACTCGTTATTTAAGGGATCATTGATTTTCTTAAGTTGGTGGACACTTTAAAGGAAATTAACCTAGCGGAAAGATAGTGTAATAAATTGTGCTACGGAAAATAACCTTATGACTACCCTAAGATTCAAAAGATTGTCACTATGTGAAACAACTCAACAAATTGTCTTTTGAAATTATGGAACATGTTTTTTAGTAATGACGTCGTGAAAAGTCAACAATGTAATAAAATGAGTGGTTAGTGATTAAATGATTTTTATAATTTTATAGAAAGAGATGTTATTGGAGCAATTAACAATGATGTTATTTTACCTCATTTTTAAGAAATTAACAATAGAAGATTTTTATTGTAATGTATTGTATTAAATAATATTATTATTCGTTTTTAATATGATTCAGTTCGTAATTTCTTTTATGTTTAGCCACACCAATATATAATGTATGGATCCGCCCCTGCCTTTCACTACCAACTTTATGTATATATTTAATTTGATTTCCATTTTTAATTTTTTTTATTCTAATTTTATATATTATATTCAAATACTAAATGGTAAAAACATAGTCATCCAAAAGGTGATCCGTGCGAACCCACGATTTTCCTACTAGTTTGAAATTAAACTTGAAGTTAAGTAAAATATATTAAACAATACTCAAACATGAGATCGAAATAGATACTCATCGTGAATAATTTAATTTCTAACTTCATATAAAATTTATAATTTTACTTAATTATAAACTTAAGGGTTATTTTGATTGATTACAAATGATAAAAGCATAATTTTCACATCATTAAAATTAAAATATTTTTTACAATTTGTTGAATCATATATAATTGATTTTTCTTCATTCTCATGAATTAAGCATTTTATTATTCATGTCATGTCCTTCAAACTCATGAATTAAGTATTACTATTGGAATCATGTTCTTCAATCACAAAGAACATTACCATCTCCATTTACGACACCACCAATCTATTTTCTATAAGAATATCAAATCTCTCATTTTAATGTATTAAATATAACTATTAAAAGATGTAAAGTATGAGAGAATAAATATCAATATTATATATATGTTACTAATTAATTCAAAAATCTAATTTATGTAATAAATATGATTATTGAAGACATGCATTCAATACAATCAAATTTTGTATCATTCTATTGTTTTATAAAAAATTATAAATTACTTATTATTTACCATTTTGAACTTATCCAAGAACCAATATTAAGCTTAATAATTTATTCAGTAACTTATTTATCTTTGATTTATATGGTTTTCTTAATTATTTCTTCTCTTTTAATTAAATATACATATTTTTATATAAAAACCTATTTTTATAAATATACAAATACCAATGCTTCTAAAACAAAACCTACAATTTCCTCAACTATTATAAAAAAAAGTCAATTTTCATTTTAATAGTTATCCAGGTTTTTATGTAAATATATATAAACAAAATATATAACTCTAAATATTAGTATTGGACGCGGAGTCTTTTTTCATCCGCCATAGTCACGCCACCGTAAAATATTAGTTAAAATATTTCTTTAAATGGAATCATAAGAAGTGGGGCATTAAAAAGTACAATAATTTTTTTGTGTATCATATAATTTATATAAAACAGGATTGGGAAAGTGAATTTTTGGCCAACTAGAATATTGATTGACTAAATTAAAAAAATTATATAAAATTATCATTATTGACAATTATTGTATAATAAATATAAAATTATTATAGTGCTAAGAAATACCATATATTTCATTGAAGAATTGGAAAGCTAGTCGGAAAAGCTCAACGTATTATTTTATAATAGACTAGCAATAGTAGTGTGTGTTAAAAATAATAAATGACTACGTGTAAGATTACTTTTCAACTGTACTTATGTATAAGCATGAAAATTGTGTTTGGATGAAAAACCTAGACTTGTTTATTCTTCATCTGTAAATTTATGAACATAATATATATGAAAAGATATTGATTGTGACCTTTTAAATCTGACTTTTTTTGGTTCCTCTTTTAAAGTTTATATTCAAGTTGTCCATTATATTTAAAATTTAAAATGTTTTCTTATTTGACAAGTTACAATATATAACACATTAGATATTTAAATTTTAAGAAAATTTACATAAATATTTAGATATTTTTGTCTAATTCTTTTTTCTATATTTTTTCTTTTTTTACTTTTTATCTGAATTCTTAAATTAAAAAAAATCGTAAATATAAGTAATAGTTTGAATATTTACGAATTCTTAATATTGACATGTTTATCTCAAGTTTTACGTGAGAAAAATCATAATTTAAATAAATTTCATTTTTGGATGTGTCTTGATGATGAGTTGTCATGAACTGGCATGGTTGATCTTCATACTTAAATGTAGGGGATCTGCAAGGTTAACACTCAACGTTTGAGTGTAATAAAACGGAGATTAAAATATGTTTTCAATATTTTGTGTAGTAACTTTTATACTTTGACCATTTGGAGTGAATTGACATTGGTTTAGGCCTTGGTAATTCGGGTCTTTGGTCGGTCCAAATTGCCTCAAGCTTTGTCGGAAGTCTTAGAAGTTATGGTTGACCCAGAATGAAGTTTAACCCTTGGTTAGGAATGGAAGTGCATTAATTTTGTTGCGAAAGTAGTTGGAAACTCAATAAAAGCATTCCCATCATTGGAATGTTCGTTGCCCTTTTTGAATAATGGCTTGAGGTGACTAGTAAGGGCATGACGCTGCTTATATTGAAATCTAGTGCACTTGAATTTGTTTAGGTTTCTAAGGTGGAATCTAACCGTAGATTTTGTAATATCGTATTCCTATTGATCAGGTATGGTGCTCACCATTTGCATATATGAATATATATATATATATATATATATATATATATATATATATATATATTATTTCTTCTCTTTAACCTTTATAAAAATAAAACATATTTTTATAAATATACAAATATCAATGCTTCTAAAACAAAACCTGCAGTTTCTTTTACTATTATAAAAAAATGTCAATTTTCATTTTAATAGTTATCCATGTTTTAATGTAAATATATATAAACAAAATATATAACTCTAAATATTAGTATTGGACGCAGAGTCTTTTTTCATGCGCCATAGTCACACCACCGTAACTATTAGTTAAAATATTTCTATAAATGGAATCATAAGCAGTGGTGCATTAAAAAATAACATAATTTTTTTGTGTATCGTATAATTTATATACAACAGGATTGGGAAAGTGAATTTTTTGCCAACTAGTCCTTTCTCTGAAAAATCAAATTACATTAATTGAAATTCACTATCTAGTTTGAAATTGATTGACTAAATTAAAACAATTATATAAAATTATCATTATTGACAATTATTGTATAATAAATATAAAATGATTATAGTGCTTAGAAATAACATATATTTCATTGAAGAATTGGAAAGCTAACAACTTCAGAAAAGCTCAACGTATTATTTTAATATAGACTAGCAATAGTAGTGTGTGTTAAAAATAATAAATGACTACGTGTAAGATTACTTTTCAGCTGTACTGATGTATAAGGATGAAATTTGTGTTTGAATTAAAAACCTAGACTTGTTTATTCTCAATCATTAAATATTTGAACATAATATATATGAAAAGATATTGATTGTGACCTTTTAAATCTGACTTTTATTTAGTTCCTCTTTTAAAGTTTATATTTCAAGTTGTCCATTATATTTAAAATGTTTTCTTTTTTGACAAGTTACAATATATAACACATGAGATATTTAAATTAGAAGAAAATTCACATAAATATTTAGATTTTTTTGTCTAATTCTTTTTTCTATATTTTTTCCTTTTTAATTTTAATCTAAATTCTTAAATTAAAAAATCCTAAATATAAGTAATAGTTTGAATATTTACGAATTCATAACATTGAGATGTTTATCTCAAGTTTGACGTGTCAAAAATCATAATTTAAATAAATTTCATCTTTGGATGTGTCTTGATGATGAGTTGTCATGCACTGGCATGGTTGATCTTCATACTTCAACGTAGGGGGATATGCAAGGTTAACACTCCAACGTTTGAATTGAGCTTAATAAAAATGGAGATTAGAATATGTTTTTGAATATCTTGTGTAATAACTTTTATACTTTGACCATTTGGAGTGTATTGACATTGGTTTAGGCCTTGGTAATTTCGGGTCTTCGGTCGGTCCAAAAAAGTTGCCTCCAAGCTTTGTCGGGGAAGTCTTAGAAGTTATGGTGGACCCCTGAATGAAGTTTTACCCTTGGTTAGGAATGGAAGTGCATTAATTTTGTTGCAAAAGTAGTGGGGGGAATTCTCATTAAAAGCTTTCCCATCATTGGTATGTTTCGTTGCCCTTTTTTGAATAATGGCTTGAGGTGACTAGTAAGGGATTGACGCTCCTTATAGTGAACTCTAGTGCACTTGAATTGGTTTGCCTTTTTAAGGTGGAATCTAACCGTAGATTTTGTAATATCTTATTCCTATTGATCAGGTATGTTGCTCACCCGTTGCATATATGTATATATATATATATATATATATATATATATATATATATATATATATATATATATATATATATATATATATATATATATATATTATTTCTTCTCTTTTAACCTGTATAAAAATAAAACATATTTTTATAAATATGCAAATATCAATGCTTCTAAAACAAAACCTGCAATTTCCTTTACTATTATATAAAATGTCAATTTTCATTTTAAACAAAATATATAACTCTATATATTAGTATTGGACGCGGAGTCTTTTTTCATCCGCCATAGTCACGACCACTGTAAAATATTAGTTAAAATATTTTTGTAAATGGAATCATAAGCGTTGGTGCACTAAAAGTACAATATTTTATTTGTGTATCATATAATTTTTATAAAAGTGAATTTTTGACCAACTAGTCCTTTCTCGAAAAATCAAATTACATTAATTGAAATTCACTATCGGATTGAAATTGATTGACTAAATTAAAAAAATTATATTAAATTATCATTATTGACAATTATTGTATAATATATATAAAATTATTATAGTGCTAACAAGTCACATATATTTCATTGAAGAATTGGAAAGCTAGCAACCTCAGAAAAGCTCAACGTATTATTTTATTATAGACTAGCAATAGTAGTGTGTGCTAAAAATAATAAATGACTACGTGTAAGATTAGTTTTCAGCTGTACTTATTTATAAGGATGAAATTTGTGTTTGGATGGAAAACCTAGACTTGTTTATTCTTAATCTGTCAATTTTTGAACATAATATATATGAAAAGATATTGATTGTGACCTTTTAAATCTGACTTTTTTTAGTTCCTCTTTTAAAGTTTATATTTCAAGTTGTCTATTATCTTTAAAATGTTTTCTTATTTGACAAGTTACAATATATAACACATGAGATATTTAAATTTTAAGAAAATAGTCTATTTTTTTCTATATTTTTACTTTTTACTTTTAATCGAATTTTTAAATTAAAAATCCTAAATATAAGTAATACTTTGAATATTTACAATTCATAATATTGAGATGTTTATCTCAAGTTTGACGTGTGAAAAATCATTATTTAAATAAATTTCATCTTTGGATGTGTCTTGATGATCAGTTGTCATGAATTGTTATGGTTGATCTTCATACTTCAATGTAGTGGGATATGCAAGGTTAACACTCCAACGTTTGAGATGAGTGTAATAAAAACGGAGATTAAAATATGTTTTGAATATCTTGTGTAAGAACTTTTATACTTTGACATTTGGAGTGAATTGACATTTGTTTAGGCCTTGCTAATTTCGGTCTTTGGTCGGTCCAAAAGTTGCCTCAAGCTTTGTCGGGAAGTCTTAGAAGTCTTGGTTGACCCCTGAATGAAGTTTAACCCTTGGTTAGGAATGCAAGTGCATTAATTTTGTTGCAAAAGTAGTAGGGGGAAACTCATTAAAAGCTTTCCCATCATTGGAATGTTTTGTTGCCCTTTTTTGATTAATGGCTTGAGGTGACTAGTAAGGGCATGACGCTGCTTATAGTGAACTCCAGTGCACTTGAATTTGTTTACGTTTCTAAGGTGGATTCTAACCGTAAATTTTGTAATATCTTATTCCCATTGATCGGTATGTTGCTCACCTTTGCATATATATATATATATATATATATATATATATATATATATATATATATATATATATATATATATATATATATATATATATATATATATATATATATATATATATATATAAAAAATAAAACATATTTTTATAAATATGCAAATATCAATGCTTATAAAACAAAGCTCAATTTCCTTTACTATTATAAAAAATGTCAATTTTAATTTTAATAGTTATCCATGTTCTTATGTAAATATATATAAGCAAAATATATTACTCTAAATATTAGTATTGGACGAGTCTTTTTCATACGCCATAGTCACAGCTACTGGTAAAAATATTAGTTAAAATATTTCAGTAAATGGAATCATAAGCAGTGGTGCAATTAAAAATACAATAATTTTTTTGTATCATATAATTTATATAAAACAGGATTGGGAAAGTGAAGTTTTGGCCAACTAGTCCTTTCTCTGAAAACCCAAATTACATTAATTGAAATTCACTATCTTGATTGAAATTGATTGACTAAATTAAAAAAATTATATAAATTTATTATTATTGACAATTATTGTTTAATAAATATAAAATTATTATAGTGTTAAGTAACATATATTTCATTGAAGAATTGGAAAGCTAGCAACGTCAGAAAAGCTCAACGTATCATTAGTTTTCAGGTGTACTTATGTATAAGGATGAAATTTCTGTCTGGATGAAAAACCTAGACTTATTTATTCTTAATCTGTAAATTAATGAACATAATATATATGAAAAGATAATGAATGTGACCTTTTAAATCTGACTTTTTTTAGTTCCTCTTTTAAAGTTTATATTTAAAGTTGTCCATTATATTCACATAAATATTT
The DNA here is from genome assembly GCA_021764765.1 of Vicia sativa. Lineage (NCBI taxonomy): Eukaryota > Viridiplantae > Streptophyta > Magnoliopsida > Fabales > Fabaceae > Vicia > Vicia sativa. The sequence goes on from CM038797.1 coordinate 14,541,216, forward strand.
AGATTTTTTGTCTAATTCTTTTTCTATGTTTTTCTTTTTTAATCGAATTCTTAAATTAAAAAAATCCTAAATATAAGTAATAGTTTGAATATTTACGAATTCATAATATAGAGATGTTTATCTCAAGTTTAACATGTAAAAATCATAATTTAAATAAATTTCATCTTTGGATGTGTCTTGATGATGAGTTGCCATGAATTGGTATGGTAGATCTTCATACTTCAATGTAGGGGATATGCAAGGTTAGCACTCAACGTTTGAGATGAGCGTAATAAAAATGGAGAATAGAATATATTTTTGAATATTTTGTGTAATAACTTTTATACATTGACCATTTGGAGTGAATTGAGATTGGTTTAGGCCTTGGTAATTTCGGATCTTTGATCGGTCCAAAAATTGCATCAAGCTTTGTCGGGAAGTCTTAGAAGTCATGGTTGACCCCAATGAAGTTTAACCCTTGGTTAGGATTGGAAGTGCATTAATTTTGTTGCAAAAGTAGTGGGGAGGAAACTCATTTAATGCTTTCCCATCATTGGAATGTTTCCTTGCCCTTTTTGAATAATGGCTTGAGATGACTAGTAAGGGCATGACGCTGCTTATAGTGAACTCTAGTGCACTTGAATATGTTTACGTTTCATCAGATTTTTTGAACACTTATATTCACTTCAAATTTCATCAGATTATCTTAAGACTTATGCTCACTTCAATTTTCACCAGATTTTCTGAAGACTTATATTCACTTCAAATTTCATCGATTTTTTAAGATTTATATTTCCTTCAAATTTCATCGATTTTAGAGACTTATATTCTCTTCAAATTTCATGATTTTATGAAAACTTATATTCACTTCAAATTTCATGATTTTCGAAGATTTATATTCACTTCAAATTTCATGAAATTATCTTAAAATTTATGTTCACTTCAAATTTCATCGGATTATCTTAAGATGTATGTTCACTTCAATTTTCATAAGATTTTTTGAAGACTTATATTCACTTTAAACTTCATCAAATTTTATGAATAGTTATATTCACTTCAAATTTCAACAAATTATCTTAAGATTTATATTCACTTCAATTTTCACTAGATTTTCTGAAGACTTATATTCACTTCACATTTTATCAGATTTTCTGAAGACTTATATCAACTTCAAATTTCACCAGATTTTTTGAAGACTTGTATTCATATCAATTTTAACGATTTTCGAAGACTTATATTCACTTCAAATTTCATCTAATTTTATGAAGACATATATTCACTTCAAGTTTCACCAGATTTTCTGAAGACTTATATTCACTTCAAATTTCATCAGATTTTTGTTAGATTTATATTTCCTTCAAATTTCGTCGGATTTTCTGAAGACATATATTCACGTTCATCAGATTTTCTGAAGACTTATATTCACTTCAAATTTCATCAGAATTTTTGAAGACTTATATTCACTTCAAATTTCATCAGATTATCTGAAGATTTATGTTCACTTCAAATTTCATCAGATTATCTTAAGATGTATGTTAACTTCAATTTTCATAAGATTTTTTGAATACTTATATTCACTTCAAATTTCATCAGATTTTCTGAACACTTATATTCACTTCAAATTTCATCAGATTGTCTTAAGACTTATGCTCACTTCAATTTTCACCAGATTTTTTGAAGACTTATGATTTTGAGAAGACTTATATGCACTTCAAATTTCATCATATTTTCTGGAGATTTATATTCACTTCAAATTTCATCAGATTATCTTAAGATTTATGTTCACTTCAAATTTCATCGGATTATCTTAAGATGTATGTTCACTTCAATTTTCATAAGATATTTGAAGACTTATATTCACTTTAAACTTCATAAGATTTTATGAATAGTTATATTCCCTTCAAATTTCATTAAATTATCTTAAGATTTATGTTCATTTCAATTTTCACCAGATTTTCTGAAGACTTATATTCACTTCAAATTTCATCAGATTTTCAGAAGACTTGTATCCACTTCAAATTTCACCATTTTTGAAGACTTATATTCATATCAATTTTAACGATTTTGAAGACTTATATTCACTTCAAATTTCATCTAATTTTATGAAGACATATTCACTTCAATTTCACCGATTTTGAAGACTTATATTCACTTCAAATTTCATCGATTTTTTAAGATTTATATTTCCTTCAAATTTCATGGATTTTAGAAGACTTATATTCAATTCAAATTTCATCAGATTTCACGAAGACTTATATTCACTTCAAATTTCATCGATTTTTGAAGACTTATATTCACTTCAAATTTCATCGATTATCTTAAGATTTATGTTCACTTCAAATTTCACCAAATTACCTTAAAATGTTGGTTCACTTCAATTTTCATAAGATTTTTTGAAGACTTATATTCACTTCAACTTCATCATTTTATGAAGAGTTATATTCACTTCAAATTTCATAAGGTTATCTTAAGATTTATATTCATTTCAATTTTCACTTTTTCGAAGATTTATATTCACTTCAAATTTCATCGATTTTAAAGACTTATATTCACTTCAATTTCACATGATTTTCGAAGACTTATACTCACTTCAAATTTTATCTGATTATCTTAAGATTTATGTTCACTTCAATTTTCATCAAATTTTTTGAAGACTTATATTCACTTCAAATTTCATTAGATTTTCTGAACACTTATATTCACTTCAAATTTCATCAGATTATCTTAAGACTTATGCTCACTTCAATTTTCACGGATTATCGAAGACTTATATTATCTTCCAATTACATAAGATTTTCTGAAGACTTATATTCACTTCAAATTTCATCAGATTTTCTGAAGACTTATATTCACTTCAAATTTCATCAGATTATCTGAAGATTTATGTTCACTTCAAATTTCATCTGATTATCTTAAGATGTATGTTACTTCAATTTTCATAAGATTTTTGAAGACTTATATTCACTTCAAATTTCATGATTTTCGAACTTATATTCACTTCAAATTTCATCAGATTGTCTTAAGACTTATGCTCACTTCAATTTTCACCAGATTTTTTGAAGACTTATGATTTTGAGAAGACTTATATGCACTTCAAATTTCATCATATTTTCTGAAGATTTATATTCACTTCAAATTTCATGATTATCTTAAGATTTATGTTCACTTCAAATTTCATCGGATTATCTTAAGATGTATATTCACTTCAATTTTCATAAGATATTTGAAGACTTATATTTTAAACTTCATAAGATTTTATGAATAGTTATATTCCTTCAAATTTCATTAAATTATCTTAAGATTTATGTTCTTTTCAATTTTCACCAGATTTTCTGAAGACTTATATTCACTTCAAATTTCATCAGATTTTCTGAAGACTTATATCCACTTCAAATTTCACGATTTTTGAAGACTTATATTCATATCAATTTTAACGGTTTTGAAGACTTATATTCACTTCAAATTTCATCTAATTTTATGAAGATATTCACTTCACGTTTCACATTTTGAAGACTTATATTCACTTCAAATTTCATCAGATTTTTTTAAGATTTATATTTCCTTCAAATTTCATCGGATTTTCTGAAGACTTATATTCAATTCAAATTTCATCAGTTTTGCTGAAGACTTATATTCACTTCAAATTTCATCAGAATTTTTGAAGACTTATATTCACTTCAAATTTCATCAGATTATCTTAAGATTTATGTTCACTTCAAATTTCACCAAATTACCTTAAAATGTTGGTTCACTTCAATTTTCATAAGATTTTTTGAAGACTTATATTCAACTTCATCATTTTTGAAGAGTTATATTCACTTCAAATTTCATAAGGTTATCTTAAGATTTATGTTCATTTCAATTTTCACCAGATTTTCTGAAGATTTATATTCACTTCAAATTTCATCAGATTTTCTGAAGACCTATATCCACTTCCAATTTCACATGATTTTCTGAAGACTTATACTCACTTCAAATTTTATCTGATTATCTTAAGATTTATGTTCACTTCAATTTTCATCAGATTTTTTGAAGACTTATATTCACTTCAAATTTCATCAGATTATCTTAAGATTTATGTTCATTTCAAATTTCATCTGATTATCTTAAGATGTATGTTCACTTCAATTTTCATAAGATTTTTTGAAGACTTATATTGACTTCAAACTTCATCAGATTTTATGAAGAGTTATATTCTCTTCAAATTTCATCAGATTATCTTAAGATTTATGTTCACTTAAATTTTCACCAGATTTTCTAAAGACTTATATTCACTTCAAATTTCATCAGATTTTCTGAAGACTTATATCCACTTCAAATTTCACCAGATTTTTTGAAGACTAATATTCATATCAATTTTAACCGGATTTTCTCAAGACTTATATTCACTTCAAATTTCATTTAATTTTTTGAAGACTTATATTCAATTCCAAATTCACTAGATTTTCTGAAGACTTATATTCACTTCAAATTTGATCAGATTTTTTTACGATTTATATTTCCTTCAAATTTCATCGGATTTTCTGAAGACCTATATTCACTTCAAATTTCATCAGATTTTCTGAAGACTTTTGTTCACTTCAAATTTCATGATTTTGGAGACTTATATTCACTTCAAATTTCATCACATTATCGAATATTTATGTTCACTTCAAATTTCATCAGATTTTTTGAAGACTTATATTCACTTCAAATTTCATCAGATTATCTGAAGATTTATGTTTACTTAAAATTTCATCATCTTTTTCTCAAATTTCATCACATTTAAAGTGACTTATTTTCATTTCAAATTTCGTTACATTTTCTTAAGACTTATATTCACTTAAATATCATCACATTTTCTTAATATTTATGTTCATTTCGTATTTGTTCGAATTTCTTAGGATTTAAATTCACTTCAAATTTCTTCATATCACTTGATTCCATTAGAATTTCTTAAGATTTATGTTCAATTCAAGTTTCATCAAGTTTTCCTCAAATTTTCTAGAGACTTATATTCATTTCAAATTTCATCACCTTTCCTTAAGACTTATATTCACTTCAAATATCATCAGATTTTCTTAAGATTTATGTTTGCTTCGTATTTCTTCAGAATTTCTTAAGATTTAAGATCACTTCTAATTTCTTCAGATCTAGGTTCACTTCAGATTCCATCATATTTTCTTAAGATTTATGTTCTCTTTAAATTTCATTAGGTTTTCCAAATTTCTAGACTTATATTTATTTCAAATTTCATCACATTTATCGAATACTTATATTCACTTCAAATATCATCATATTTTCTTACACTACAAGAAACTTGACTTTTAGTGACAGCCAAAACGCGTCGGTAAAGGTCTATTTACCGTAGGTATAGCCCCAAAAACTTATACCTACGGATGTATTTTTTACCATATAGTTCGCTCTACCTACGAATTCTTTTAGTGACTAGATACCTATACTAATGGATGTTTACGCACTATAGATCAAAATAGTTAATTTTTATTTTTGTTGACACTTCATTTTAAAATTTCTTTTCTTATATACAAACCCTTATACTAACAAATTACAACAAACTATTAAAAATATATATTTAAGAAAAAATTTAATTTAATTAAAGTATATATATATATATATATATATATATATATATATATATATATATATATATATATATATATTAACAAAAGTCTTACAAACTTAAAATTAGTGATATCTAAATCATGTCAATCTTAGACTACTTTAAAGGATTATACAAATAACAAAAAATAATAATTTCAAATTGTGCCCACTAAATAGCTTATAACTATCATCTTCAAGTTCCATCTTTAAGTCTCCAATACTAGCTTTTAAGTTTTACCTTCAAGAAAATTAAAAAATAAATAAATAATAACACAATTCAATATATATATATATATATATATATATATATATATATATATATATATGAGGAGGATCAAATTACAGAGTTACACCATGACTTACACTCGCTCAACGTCACTTGATTAATATTTTTAAAATCAACGTTGGATTGAAACATATCATCATATAGATCATACCTATAAAGTTTGAGATTAATCTATAAAGTTTTACTATACGATCAAGATATCTAAAAATTAACGTCAAAATGGACTTTCATATAACGTTAATTTTGATGTAGTTCAATGACATAGTAAATCATTATAGATTAATCTCAAACTTTATAGATATGATCTATGATGATATGTTCAATCAATTGATTAAAAATAATGATCCGCGTGTAACTCTTCTGTGATCCTCTATATATATATATATATATATATATATATATATATATATATATATATATATATATATATATATATATATATTCAAAAAAATTCTAAACTTCTAAACCACTTCTTAAAACATACAAAAATAGGAGGCAAAATAAAAGTTAATCTTACTATAAATATCATTATAGTCGACCATACTTATTCAAATAAGTGTGTCCTATTCTAACTAGTAAAAGTTACAATTTAGATTTTGTTAGAGCTCCTTCATGGTCGCGCAATTAAATATATTATAAGAAAAAATCTATCACTAAAATATGCAACATAAATCATATAATCTAAATTACTTATGATAAGAGTACGAGAGAAATCTCATGTTCTTTTATTCCTATTTAGCTAGGCCTTTGCGATTGTTTTCTTTTCTAATGCAAGACTAGTTGTGCTGCTGTTCTATGCCTTATGCATATCATTTATAATATCATCTAGTTCAATCAGGTAAAAAAGATAGCAAGATATACTACTTATTCATTCCAAGCTCACAACAATAACCACTTCAATATTTGAAAAGAATATAATCAACAAGAAATAACTTAGTTAAGCCAAAAATAAGGGTTTTCAACTTTCTAATAAGGTGCTTCGACCACAACCAATAAAACAAATAATAGAAGCATCACACATTGAAAACACTTTATGATTTGAGCATATTATACAAAACGTAAATACATTTTTGTTTTGAGGATAGCAGGTGAACAGTTAATAGAAGACGAAACGTAAACACGGATTTGGAGGCTAGGTTAATATTATTTGATATAAAGGATTGTGAAACGATACCGTTCAAGGCAAAAACTCCTTCAATATTTTTGGTTGAAGTTTATTTTTATTTATTTTACATTTTAACGTATTTTTATTTAGCTCAAAAAACATATTTTATTTAGAATAACAAAAATTATTAAATATACTTCTGTTAAAAAAATTGATTGCCTCTAATTTAGTTGATCTTTAATTATATTTTATTTAATTTAACTAGTAAAGTACCCGTGTGTTCGCACGGGTCACGTAAAATCGATATAAATATTCAATAAATATTATATGATTATGGTTGAAAAATTTATATAAATATATTTGAATTAAGTGATTAAAAAAACTTTCTAATATGATTGTCATATAAATATTATATAGTCATGGTTAAAATATAAATATTTAAATATATATGAATTAAGAGAAAAACTATCTATTATGATTGTCACACAAATTTTAATTTAATTTATTAAGTTGTAGTAGTTTTTAGGATATACATAGAAATTATGATAAAAAATATATGAGTATATAACCTAATACATTTTACACACATCTATAAAACTGATTATCTACCCATGCATTTACATGGTTGTGCAATATTGTTACAAATAATAAATAAAGATAGTATAATGACGTTAAGAAATGTATAGGAATCATGCCTCCATGGTCACGTAAAGTCTATATAAAAAGGCACCCGCTTATATGATTGTGCAATATTGTTATGAATATTAAATAAAGATAGTATAATGATGGTTAAGAAATTTATAGGACCAGACATAGGATGCTTAAAGTCGATATAAATACTAAATAAATATTATATAGTTATGGTTAAAAAATTATATTAAAATATATACAATTGACACAAAAAGATTTCGATGATGATTGTCATACAAATATTAATTTAATTTATCATTTGTAGTAGTTGTCACGCTATACATTGAGTTAGTAATTGTTCTTAGACTAAATATAGGGTAGAAAACCATGTTTGATCCATCAGACATGCTTGTAATATTGTATTTTTTAAATGCTATAGTAATTCAGAAGTCATTAAACACATCATCTCTAATATCTGTTCAATTTAATTATATATTGCGTCGGCCCATCAGAAAAATAGGTTCGGCGCATTCCTATAATTTTTAAATTCTTCTCTATTATAAGTAAATATTTTGTTGGCCCGTCGGAAAAATACGTTTGGCCCATCGGGCATGCCTATAATTTTTAAATTCTATTGTATTGTAAGTAAATATTTTGTCGCCCCATCGGAAAAATAAATTTGGCCGATTGGACATGCCTATAATTTTTAAATTCTTCTGTATTGTAAATTTATTGATGCTATTGATATTATATGATTTTATCATCTAATAGAAATAACAAGTGTCTGCCAAATCATGTACAAATAACAATGGTTGGAAAACTTTAAAAAAAAATAGTTAAGTAAATCAATTATTTGATATAACTTATTATTATAATAATTTTAAATTATTAAAATTTATATTATCTTGATTATGTTAAAATAAACTGACTTAAGAATTAAATCCGGTAATAGAATTCACATTTATGTCTATGATACCTGATGTTAAATACTTGACACCGCTATTGAAAAAAAACCAATTAATACAAATAATTCAAAATGAAAAATAAATATTATAGAATATTAGTATTCCTTATCCTTTAGTAAGTGATTCAACTATGATGTTGAATCATAACATAGAAATTTCGAAAAGCTTTCTCAAATAAGCCCTAAAACCTCTTAATGCTTTTAAAAGTATGGAATGAAAATGTACTAATATAAAAATATTTAATTGTATAAATGAAAATAATTAAAACAATTAAGTAATATTTTCATCCAATTAAGTAAAATAAGATCTAAATTCTTACTGTCATTCAATTTATATTTTCATTAAATAATTTCCTTTTCTAAACTATAATAGGAATTAAATGATAAGTATGTTTGGTCATTCAGTTAAGATGTTCCTTTCTTATAAATATTTTTTTTTTTTTATAAATAAACAAAAATAAATTAATTATTTTTGTAGAAATTAAAAAATAATATATTATGGAAGAATAAGTTAATTATTGAAAGAAAAATTATATTTGTTTGCACGGTCATGCAAAATAGACATAAATACTATATAAATATTATAAATGATTCAAAATATGAATATAATTCGCATATAAATTATGTAGTGTCTATCCATCAGAAACATATATTTTAGTAGAAAAATTATAATTAAATAGTCATCCATCTGTGCGTTCGCACTTGTCACGCAATGTCGATATAAATATTAATTAAATAAGAAAAAATGTCTTAAAATATGATTGTCATATAAATAGTAAATATAAATACGAATTTAATTGAATCATCCGTTGATTTTTTCTTGTTCATAAAAAATGCAGTGCCCGCGAGTGCGCCCTTCCCAAACTCATGGTTTTAGAAAGCGGGGCAAGATTTTATCCATTTATAAAAATATTTCTAACTTATTATTGTTTATAAAAATAATTGTATCAATAATCAACTTGTTTTTCATGAAATGCACAAATATCATTAATTACATTTTTTTATAGATACAACCGAATGGCAAACTAGTAATTTTGGCATGGTTAGAGGACATTATAGCCATTAAACATAAGTTGCATGGAATCTTAAGTTGGTGGAATTAGTGGAAGAAAATCAAATTTTTTAAAGAAGAAAGAGAGGAAGAAACATCATCTTCTTTGTTTTTGAAAGTCATTTTCGCATTGCAGTGGCAGCTCCCACAAAACCTGTAACGCCCGTTTTTATTAATAATATATTATATTAATATTTTCGAATTACCGATCGATATTTATTTTGCGACGAGAATATTTGTGTTAATTAATATATTTATTAATTTATCTGGCGGCGTTCCGTTCGGTTCGGTAAATATTATTCGGACCGATATATAATTCCCCTAAATTATTTTAATTGATTGAATAAATAATATTGGTAAATATTATTAATTGGTTATATTGTAAGAATTGGTTAGGGGTGTGAGGAGTAATTGATGAGAATTGGATTTTCAACTAAGAAACACATTATAAACCATTTCTCCTCATTTTCTTTCCATTCATAACACACCAAAGCCAAACATGAGAAAGTGAGGAAGCTAGTAAGAAACATAACTTATATAAGACATTTTCCTCATTTCTTCCCATTTGAAAACAAAAGCCAAGAATAGAAACTTGAGAGTTTGAGAGAAAAGAAAAGGGTTTTGAGAAGAAGAGCAAGGAGGAGAAGATGAAGAAGATCATGAGCAAGATTTTGAGGTTGGGGCTTTGATAGAGCATCTTGCAATCAACCAAGCTAGAGGTAAGGGGTTTGATTCTTCCACTTCCTATAGTTAGGGTTTTGATATTTATATATTGTGGATTTGTGATGAAAATTGGTGTTGAGGTTTTGAGTTGGGTGTTTGAATGGATTTGATTTTCCATCTCATGTTGTTAGGGTTGGTGGAATTAGTTTAGATTGAGGAAAAAGGGATAGTAGGTTTAAAGGAGTTATGTTGATTGATTGTTGAAGTAGTGTAGAAAAATTGAATTAGAAGTAAGGATGGGGGGGTAGGTTGTTAGTAGTATTGTAGTAAGGAAGTTATAAAATGAAATAGAAAGAAATTGTTAACTATGTAAGAAATTATAAACATGAAGAAATACACTGTCTGTTAAACCTGGAAAATATAATACACATCATTTGGCAATTTGGCAAGAAGAAACGAAGTGGAGGGAGGGAGACAAGGGAGGCGCCCATCCCAGCATGGAGGGCGGCCGTCCCAAGCCCCAATGGCGTGCGCCTCCATTCACTCATGCCCCTTGGGAAGTTCGTCCCCTTAAGATAGGTAGGGAGATGGAATTTTCGTGATTTCAGTTCTTTGTTTAATTGTTTTCCATTTTTCTTTTTCGGTTTTAGTTCCTGCATAATTTGACAGATAGATTCTGTTTATTTCAATTCCATTATTTCCATACACTACTAGTTAGTATTAATAAAATATAATTAGAGGATAAGATAGCCGATTAAATTTAGAACCCGATTATGTTCCGATTTTCCGATTTCGGTAAATTCGACGACGGAGCAAGTTGCTCCGAATTCAACGAAAATTGACGTGCTAGCTAAGTTTGACGTGTAGAACGTAGTGGTGAAGTTAGTTTTTAGAAATTACGAGTTTTTGCGAGACGACCCGAAACAAGCCAATTTACGGTAAAATTGAATCGGACAGTGATTTAGTAGATTTAAGGTACGTATGGACAATCCGGTTTCGACGTTGACGATTATGATTAATACCGGTTGTTAGGAATGGCTTTCGTGACAATTATAGGTGTTTGACTATTTTCCCTTTTTCGGAATTTAGTGAATTAATTAATAATGATGCGGTGTGAATAAACGTAAGATTTGCGACGGTGTATTTATTAATGAATACTTGTTGACATGCAATGTAATGGTATATGTTTTGTACGTGTTGATGTTATGATTAAATTGATGTTGTTAATATATGCTTCTGATTTGTGAATGCATGATTTTTGGTGAATTTATTAGTGATGTTTGCATAATGCAATTATGATGCGATGATATATTTATCTTGTTTTGGATAAATTATGGCGATGTGGGCTTTATGCCAATTTGAATGAGCGAAGACGTTGTTTTTGGTGTTGTGTTGTTTTATTGTCGAGTCACATACATTTCATAAGCGAAGAGGGCTTTTATGCCAAGCGAAGAGGCTTTTATGCCAAGCGATGATGGCTTTTATGCCGAGCGAAGATCGGCTTTATGCCAAGTGTCCCTAATTACGGACAAAGCGATGGGTACCACATGCATAACATAGTCGTGTCTCATGGAGTCGGTTATGTTTATGTTTGAGTTGTTTGGCGTTGGGTTTTTGTTTGATTGATGAATGATATTGAATTGCGATGATATATGATGTGATGATGTTTGTGATGATGTTGTGATGATGGGCTTTATGCCAAAAGCGAAGATGGGCTTTATGCCAAAAGCGAAGATGGGCTTTAGCCAATTTATGATGATTTGTTATGTTGTTTATATTACTAGCATTATTTAATGTTGTTGGTTGATGTTGTTGTTTAATACTACCGTGTTAATTAGTGATGTATTAGCTCGTGACGATTTCGTGGTGACGGAGGGTTATGTGTTGTTGCGACATTTTATGCCGAGGAAGTTACGGTGATATAGTGTAGATTATACACATTAGGATGACGAGTAAAGTAAGTGAGTTTTGATTATGTGTTGGAATTACACTTATTAATCTATACCCTTTATAATTTCGAAACTATATATATATATATATATATATATATATATATATATATTTTATCATGCCTTGATTATATGTATTGGAGTATCTCACCCTTTACTTGTTTCGTCGTTACCTATATATTGGTATATTGGTAACATGCAGGTTATGAAGACGGAGTGTATAGCTGCTGTTAGTCGAGTCGGTGTCGCTCTGATACGTAGCACTCGGGGGGAAATGTTTATGTCGTCTTGTTGTTGTTGTTTTATTATTATTCCTTTTGTGAATAAGAACCATAATTCATAAAAACATGATCTTGATGAAGAAGTTTAATAAAGGAGATGTTTTGATTTCTATGAATCAATTTATGTTTTCCTGCGATGCTATGTATCCGAAATTATACTTTAAAGTAAACTGTTTTAAAGTGAGTTGTTTTTGATGGTGTAACGCTTCAGTATTTAATTTATGAAATTTTAAAATTACTCTGATTATTGCATAAAAAACTTTGGGTAGAATTGGGGTGTTACAAAACCGGCCATATCTCCCAGCTCACAACTCTGGTTGAGGTAATTCTTGACTTTTTGAAAATATTACAAAATTCTCTTTGGTTTGGTATATTAATTCGTCTTCATAGCTATTGTATTGAATGAGAAAAAGGCGTTTGAATTTTGATGAATTTTGCTGGAAATGGAAGAAAGGGTGTTACGGGATTGTTGGAGTTGGAGGTAGAATCTTGGTCATGAATGGTGCTCTATGGCAGAATGAACACCTTCTCCACCAGTCTCGCCGTCAGAGCCTCAATTTCCTCTGTCTCCTACGATGAAAAATGTTCTACAATTCAGATTTTGCATCGAGTTATGTTCAGATCTATGAAACCACAACGAACTACAATGGGTTTGCTTTTGAAGCATACCATTATGAAGTGAAAAATGATGGCTCCAAGGTCACGAAAAATGGGAGAAGAATCGTGAATAGTGGCAAAGTGGAGGAGAAAAAGAATGAGGAGATGGGGCTTATCAAAAGATGTCAATGGAGATTATTTTTTTTAATTTGCTATGATAATTTATCAGACTTCTAAGAATGACAAAGATTTAGCAGAGAGGGAATAGAATGATTGAAGAGACAGAAGAGATGAATAGAGTAATTGAGTTGTTCCAATTAAATAATAGATGAATGGATTATGTTTCTACATTGAAAGGAGAAAGGGTTTCCATAGTTTCAATGCAAAATAAAAACGTTTGTAATACACTACGATACATCCAATGCAAGAGTAATTTATTTAGACTGCCAAAATTAATGTTTTTTTAAAAAAAAAATACTATCTATCCAATCTATCTATTATAAATATATAAAAATCAAAGTACCTGGAAATTCCACTAATAACCTTCTGACACCAAGTACTAATTTTTCTTATTCCATGGACAAACGTGGTTTTTTAATCAATACTAACACCATAATGATTTGGCAGTTAATGTCGCTATGTGTCAACACAAGGTTTTTTTGAAAAATCATTTGAATTTTTAATTATTAAAAATCTAACGATAATTGAACTTAACCCTAAGTTATACTATAATGGCTACCTTTAACATAATTAACATAACCTAAATACTATGTCGACTACATTTAACCTAATTAACACAATCTAAATTCACACTACTATGACGGCTACATTTAACCTAATTAACACGACCTAAGTTCACATGCATAGAAGAGGAAAAGACACCATTCAAAAACACCACGAAATACATCTTCCCATAATATTTTTAAAGATAACACATCTTCCCCTAATGTTTTTAAAGATATTTTTAAAGTTGGTGTTACCAAATCATTCCATCTGTCTTCCACCATCATTCCATGTTGTCCAGTCTATAAACTCTATGTTTTATTCATTTTTATTATTGTTTTCTACTCAAATATACTATTTGAATGAATTCACTAAAATATGCATTAATGAACCACCTTAAGAAAAAATTATATCATTATCCAATTGCATTAAATCTAAAATAGCACAATTAGGATATGGATCTAAAATGAACAAACAGAGATTGAATAAATGAAAATTCACAAGAACCACCACAAGTTTGACTATCAACGGTGCCAACAAAGACAAAACAATTGAAAACTCGGTTTTGACTCATCAACTCCACTGAGTCAAACAACTTGTTTGCTGGTACAACTTTCTTATTTTACAACCTCAATAAAAGGTTTTGGTTAAAAAATAGTAAAACCAATTGGTGAAAATAATATACCTACAATGCTAGAATACATGATGTGAACCGCAAACATGGGTGAGGAATTGCAAGTCGCGACGGATGAGGATAGCGGTGACAGTTAATAGAGGATGAAACGCAAACACGAGTTTGGAGGCTAGGTTAATATTATTTGATATAAAGGATTGTGAAACGATACCGTTCAAGGCAAAAACTCCTTCAATATTTTTGGTTGAAGTTTATTTTTATTTTTTTTACATTTTAACGTATTTTAATTTTAGGTCAAAAAACATATTTTTATTTTAGAATATCAATAAACAAAAATTATTAAATATTCTTCTGTTAAAAACAATTTATTGCCTCTAATTTAGTTGATCTTTAATTATATTTAATTTAATTTAACTAGTAAAGGACACGTGCGTTCGCACGGGTCACGTAAAATCGATATAAATATGAATGAAGTGAGAAAAAAACTTTCAAATATGATTGTCATATAAATATTATATAGTTATGGTTAAAATATAAATATTTAAATATATACGAATTAAGAGAAAAACTATCTATTATGATTGTCACATAAATTTTAATATAATTTATTAAGTTGTAGTAGTTTTTAGGATATACATAGAAATTATAATGAAAAACATATGAGTATATAATCTAATACATTTTATACACATCTATAAAACTGATTATCCACCCATGCATTTACATGGTTGTGAAATATTGTTACAAATAATAAATATAGTATAATGATAGTTAAAAAATGTATAGGAATTGTGCGTTCGCACAGGTCACGTAAAGTCTATATAAATAGCTACCTGATCGCTTATATGGTTGTGCAGTATTGTTATGTATATTAAACAAAGATAGTATAATGATGGTTAAAAAATTTATAGTTATCGTTAAAAAAATTATATAAAAATATATACGTATTGACACAAAAAAGATTTTAATGTTGATTGTCATATAAATATTAATTTAATTTATCGCTGTAGTAGTTGTCAGTCTATACATTGAGTTAATAATTGTTATTATACTAAATATAGAGAAGAAAAACATGTTTGATCCATCAGACATGCTTATAATTTTTATAATTTCTTGTAATTTTAGTTTTACCACTTCTATTAGCAAATATTATAAAATAAAACATATTATACACAAAAATACATATTGATTTAATAACAAATTAAAATTGATAATAATTTGATTATATTTAATAAATTGAATAATATTATATTTTTTAATTGCTATAGTAATTTAGAAGTCATTAAACACATTATCTCTAATATCTGTTCAATTTAGTTATATATTTTGTCGGCCCATCAAAAAAATAGGTTCGGCTCATTGTGCATTCCTATAACTTTTAAATTCTTCCATATTATAAGTAAATATTTTGTCGACCCGTCGGAATAATAGGTTTGGCCCATCGGGTATGCCTATGACTTTTAAATTCTATTGTATTATAAGTAAATATTTTTTCGGCCCATTGGAAAAATAGATTTGGCCGATCGGGCATGCCTATAATTTTTAAATTCTTCTGTATTGTAAATTTATTGATGCTATTGATATTATATGATTTTATCATCTAATAGATATAGATTTAACAAAGTTAAATTTTATAACAAGTGTTTGACAAATTATGTAGAAATAACAATGGTTGAAAAACTTAAAAGAAAATAGTTAAGTAAATCAATTATTTGATATAACTTATTATTATATTAATTTTAAAGTATTAAAATTTATATTATCTTGATTATGTTAAAATAATCTGATTTAAGAATTAAAACCGGTAATAAAATTCACATTTATGTCTATGATACCTGATGTTAAATACTTGACACTGCTATTGAAAAAAAACCAATTAATACAAATAAATCAAAATGCAAAATAAATATTATAGAATATTATTATTCATTATCCTTTGGTAAGTGATACAACTTTGATGTCGAAACATAACATAGAAATTTCGACAAACTTTCTCAAATAAGCCCTAAAACGTCTTAATGCTTTTAATTGTATGAAATGAAAATATACAAATATAAAAATATTTAATTGTATAAATGAAGATAATTAAAATAATTAAGTAATATTTTCATGCAATTAAGTAAAATAAGATCTAAATTCTTACTTTTATCCAATTAATATTTTCATATTTTCATTAAATTATTTCCTTTTCTAAAATATAATTGGAATTAAATGATAAGTATGTTTGATCATTCAATTAAGATGTTCCTTTCTAATAAATATAATTTTGTTTTAAAAATAAATTAATTATTGTTGAAGAAATTAAAGAATAATATATTATGCAAGAATAAATTGATTATTGAAAGAAAAATTATATTTGATTGCACGGGTCATCCAAAAAAGACATAAATACTTTATAAATATTATAAATGATTAAAAATATGAATATAATAGGTATATAAGTTATGTAGTGTCGATCCATCACAAACATATATTTGACTAGAAAAATTATAATTAAATAGTCATCTATATGTGGGTTCGCACTTGTCACGTAATGTCGATATAAATATTAATTAAATAAGAAAAAATGTCTTAAATATTATTGTCATATAAATAGTAAATATAAATACTAATTTAATTAAATCAGCCGTTGATTTTTCTCGTTCATAAAATATGCATTGCCCGCGAGTCCGCCCTTCACAAACTCAAGGTTTTGAAAAGCGGGACAAGATTTTATCCATTTATAAAAATATTTCTAACTTATTCTTGTTTATAAAAATAATTGTATCAATAATCAACTTGTTTTTCATAAAATGCACAGATATCATTAATTACATTTTTTTAAAGATACAAAATTTACTTTTGACATGGTGATAAAACTTTTTATATATATTAATTAAATAAAATGATCAGAAATAATTGTAGAAATTTAAAAAGAATGAAAATGTTTAATTAAATATTTATGTATTTTTATATCATATATGTGTCATGTTCTCTTATAAATTTATAATATTTATAACATTTTTCAGTTTACCTACTAACGTTTTGTCATAAAAAATACTTATAATTTTTTTATATTAAAATATTCATATCATTTATTATATTTTAATAATATTTTTAATTATTGTTAATATATTATATATATTTTTAAAAATAAAAACTCAAATAAACAACCACAAAAAATTTTGTATAATAAAAATAAAATTTTGCCAATTATATAACATCCCTATATTTATATTACTAAAGTAGGAGAATAATTAGAATTAGTTGGAATTAAGAAAGAAGTAATTTTAAATCAACCGAATGGAAAACTAGTAATTTTGGCATGGTTAGAGGATATTATAGCCATTAAACATAAGTTGCATGGAATCTTAAGTTGGTGGGGGTTAGTGGAAGAAAATCATTTTTAAAAGCGAAGAGGAGGAACATCATCTTCTCCCTGCCTCACAGGAGCCTTTTTCCTCTATCTCCTACGATGAAAAATGTTCTACAATTCAGATGTCGCATCGAGTTATGTCCAGATCTATGAAACCACAACGAGCTACAATGGGTTTGCTTCGGAAGGATACCATTATGAAGTGAAAAATGATGACTCGCCGTGTGATCTTGGATTGTTGAAGGGATCTAGTTTATTGACGAAAAATGCGAGAGGAATCGTGAATAGTGGCAAAGAGGAGAAGAAAAAGAATGAGGAGATGGGGCTTATCAAAAGATGTCAATGGAGATGAATTTTTTTAGTTTGCTATGATAATTTATCAGACTTCTCAAAATGAGAAAGATTTAGCAGAACAGAGGGAATATAATGATTGAAGAGATAGAAGAGATGAATAGAGTGATTGACTTGTTCCAACTAAATAATAGATGAATAGATTATGTTTCTCCATTGAAAGGAGAAAGGGTTTGCATAGTTTCAATGCAAAATTAAAGCGTTTGAAATACACTACGATACATCCAATGCAAGAGTTATTTATCTAGACTTCCAAAATTAATGTTTTTTTTAAAATACAATCTACCCATTATAAATATATAAAAATCAAAGTACCTGGATATTCCACTAATAACCTTCTGACACCAAATACTAATTTTTCTTATTCCATGGACAAATGTGGTTTTTTAATCAATACTAACATCACATTGATTTGGCAATTAATGTCGCTTATGTGTCAACACAAGATTTTTTTAAAAATCATTTGAATTTTAAATTATTTAAAATCTAACGATAATTGCACTTAACCCTAACTTATAGTATTACGGCTACATTTAACATAATTAACATAACCTAAATACTATGACGACTACATTTAACCTAATTAACACAATCTAAATTCACACTACTATGACGGCTACATTTAACCTAATTAACACGACCTAAGTCACCATTCAAAAACACAACGAAATACATCTTCCTATAATATTTTTAATGATAATACATCTTCCCCAAATATTTTTAAAGATATTTTTAAAGTCGGTGTTACCAAATCATTCCATCTGTCTTCCACCATCATTCCATCTTCTCCTGTCAATAAATTCTTTGTAAAGGTTTGTTCCACTAGTCCATTTGTTTTTTTTTTCATTTTCATTGTTGTTTTTCTTTTCTATTAAACACATCCTCATCATTTTTGCGTGTTATATTTTTCAGACAAAAATAGATTGTCATACCATATCTAAAGAAAATTCGACAAGAATTGTTGCAAAACCGAATCTGAAGCAAAAAGCATTATTTAAAGCATTGTTCTTCTTTTTTTTTTATTTCTTTGTTATTTATTTTCTGTCCATGTTCTTTATCTTCTATCTTTTACTAATTTATATAGTTGTGGTTGTTTTTTTTTGTTTTTTTTATTCATATGGTTGTTTTTTTGTTTTTTTATACAGGACACTTTACTCCCAACACTTTATTAGCGACAAATCTTTTAGTTTTGCGATATCTGCAACAAAGGCTTCCAAGGTAAATAAATATGTTACAGGTTCCTTCATATGTGTTGTTTGATATCAATTTGTTTTTCTATTTTCTGATTAATCGTTGTTTTCCTTTTCCATCTTTCAATATTCATTCTAACTTTTTTTTATTTTAATCTGCTAAAAATTTCTTATAAATTATTGACATTTTCAACCGGTTCAAATTCCATAAGACATTTTGAATGCAAAGGAAAATACATTATTTCAACCGATTAAAATATTATCATGCCTTAATTACTAAATTTCTAATAAACAAATTCATCGCATATTTGATTTGATAGCAGATTTACAGATTTGTTCAAATTTTCAAGATCGATTTCCAAATTAATGTTTCTAATTTAGTATAATCATTGTTACAACTTTTTATATATTGTTTTCTTCATTCCAAATAAATGTGTTTCTAATATAATAAGTATTATGATACATGTCGGATTCCTATATTCCAGAAATAAATTATTATATTAATTTATATTTAATTTGTTGCCCATTAATAATGACACTCATCCTACCGTTATGCAAATTTTTTATTCTTATTATTCATAAAGTTTATTATTGTCTTTTTTATATTCCAAAAATAATTTATTATATTAATTTATAGTTACTTTGGTGCCCCTTAATAATTTTATTATTGTTGTTATTTCGAATAAAAATAAGCTGTACACGAATATTATTTTGTGTATTAAATGGAATCATAAGCAGTGGTGCATTAAAAAATACAATAATTTTTTTGTGTATCATATAATTTATATAAAACAGGATCGGGAAAGTGAAATTTTGGCTAAATAGTCCTGTCTCTGAAAAATCAAATTACATTAATTGAAATACACTATCTGGATTGAAATGGATTGACTAAATTAAAAAAATTATATAAAATTATCATTATTGACAATTATTGTATAATAAATATAAAATGATTATAGTGCTTAGAAATAACATATATTTCATTGAAGAATTGGAAAGCTAACAACTTCAGAAAAGCTCAACGTATTATTTTAATATAGACTAGCAATAGTAGTGTATGTTAAAAATAATAAATGACTACGTGTAAGATTACTTTTCAGCTGTACTTATGTATAAGGATGAAATTTGTGTTTGGATTAAAAACCTAGACTTGTTTATTCTTAATCATTAAACATTTGAACATAATATATATGAAAAGATATTGATTGTGACCTTTTAAATCTGACTTTTTTTAGTTCCTCTTTTAAAGTTTATATTTCAAGGTGTCCATTATATTTAAAATGTTTTCTTATTTGACAAGTTACATTATATAACACATTAGATATTTAAATTTTAAGAAAATTCGCATAAATATTTAGAAAAGCGGGGCAAGATTTCATCCATTTATAAAAATATTTCTAACTTATTCTTGTTTATAAAAATAATTGTATCAATAATCAATTTGTTTTTCATAAAATGCACAGCTATCATTGATTACATTTTTTTAAATATACAAAATTTACTTTTGACATAGTGATAAAACTTTATATATATATATATATATATATATATATATATATGAGGATCAAATTATTACACCATGAGTTACACTCGCTCAAAAACGTTACTACGGATTAATATTTTTTAAAATTAACCGTTGGGTTGAAACATACCATCATATAGATCATACCTATAAAGTTTCAGATTAATCTATAATGGTTTACTATATGATCAAGATATCCTAAAATTAATGTCAAAATGAACTTTCATATAACGTTAATTTTGATGTAGTTCATTGACATAGTAAATCATTATAGATTATTCTCAAACTTTATAGGAATGATCTATATATAGTATGTTTCAATCCAATGGTCGACTTTAAAACATATTAATCCCAAGCTTTAATGTAAGGTAAATCCCTATATATATATATATATATATATATATATATATATATATATATTAATTAAATAAAATGATAATAGATAATTGTAGAAATTTAAAAATAATGAAAACGATTTATTAAAAATTTATGTATTTTTATATCATATTTGTGTCATGTTGTCTTATAAATGTATAATATTTATAACATTTTTCAGTTTACCTACTAACGTTTTGTCAAAAAAAAAATACTAATAATTATTTTATATTAAAATATTCATATCGTTTATTATATTTTATTAATATTTTTAATTATAGTTAATATATTATATATATTTTTAAAAATAAAAACTCAAATAAACAACAACAAAAAATTTTGTATAATAAAAATAAAATTATATTTAAAAAATAAAATTTTGCCAATTATGTAACATACCTATATTTATATTACTAAAGTATGAGAATAATTAGGATTAGTTGGAATTAAGAAAGTAGTAATTTTAAATCAACCGAATGGCAAACTAGTAATTTTGGCATGGTTAGAGGACATTATAGCCATTAAACATATGTTGCATGGAATCTTAAGTTGGTGGGAGTTAGTGGAAGAAAATCAGATTTTTAAAGCGAGAAGAGGAAACATCATCTTCTTGGTTTTGGAAAGTCATTTTCGCACTCCAGTTGCAGCTCCCACAAAACCGACCATATCTCCCAGCTCACAACTCCTATTGAGGTAATTTCGGACTTTTTGAAAAGCTTACGAAATTATTTTCGATTTGGTATATTAACTTGTCTTCATAGATATTGTATTGAAGGAGAAATTCGCGTTTGAAATTTGATGAATTTTGCTGGAAATGGAAGAAAGGGTGTTACTAGATTGTTGGATTGGAGGTAGAATCTTGGCCATGAATGGAGCTCCATGGCAAAGTGAACACCTTCTCCGCCAGACTTGAAGTTGGAGCCTTTTTTCCTCTCTCCTCGATGAAAAATAATCTACAATTCAGATCTCATAGGGTTATGTCCGATCTATGAAACCACAATGAACTACAATGGGTTTGCTTCTGAAGGATACCATTATGAAGTGAAAAATGATGACTCGCCGTGTGATCTTGGATTGTTGAAGGGATCTAGTTTATTGATGAAAAATGGGAGAAGAATCATGAATAGTGGCAAAGAGGAGAAGAAAAAGAATGAGGAGATATCGCTTATCAAAAGATGTCAATGGAGATGAATTTTTTTAGTTTGCTATGATAATTTATCAGACTTCTCAGAATGAGAAAGATTGAGCAGAACAGAGGGAATATAATGATTGAAGAGACAGAAGAGATGAATAGAGTGATTGACTTGTTCCAACTAAATAATAGATGAATAGATTATGTTTCTCCATTGAAAGGAGAAAGGGTTTGCATAGTTTCAATGCAAAATAAAAGCGTTTGAAATACACTACGGTACATCCAATGCATGAGTTATTTATTTAGACTGCCAAAATTAATGTTTTTTTAAAATACAATCTACCCATTATAAATATATAAAAATCAAAGTACCTGGATATTCCACTAATAACCTTCTGACACCAAGTACTAATTTTTCTTATTCCATGGTCAAATGTGGTTTTTTAATCAATACTAACACCATATTGATTTGGCAATTAATGTCG
Source organism: Vicia sativa (assembly GCA_021764765.1). Lineage (NCBI taxonomy): Eukaryota > Viridiplantae > Streptophyta > Magnoliopsida > Fabales > Fabaceae > Vicia > Vicia sativa. The sequence goes on from CM038797.1 coordinate 14,564,089, forward strand.
CTTTTGTGTCAACACAAGATTTTTTTAAAAATCATTTGAATTTTAAATTATTAAAAATCTAACGATAATTGCACTTAACCCTAACTTATAGTATTACGGCTACATTTAACATAATTAACATAATCTAAATACTATGACGACTACATTTAACCTAATTAACACGACCTAAGTTCACATGCATAGAGAAGAGGAAAAGTCACCATTCAAAAACACCACGAAATACATCTTCCTATAATACTTTTAATGATAATACATCTTCCCCTAATATTTTTAAAGATATTTTTAAAGTCGGTGTTACTAAATCATTCCATCTGTCTTCCACCATCATTCCATCTTCTCCCGTCAATAAATTCTTTGTAAAGGTTTATTCCACTAGTCCGTTTGTTTTTTTTTTTCATTTTCATTGTTATTTTTCTTTTTTATTAAACACATCCTCATCATTTTTGCGTGTTATATTTTTCAAACAAAAATAGATTGCCAAACTATATCTAAAGAAAATTCGACAAAGAATTGTTGCAAAACCGAATCTGAAGCAAAAAGAATTATTTAAAGCATTGTTCTTCTCTTTTTTATTTCTTTGTTATTTATTCTTCTTCTGTCCATGTTCTTTATTTCTATCTTTTACTAATTTATATAGTTGTGGTTGTTTTTTGTTTTTTTTTTATACAAGACACTTTACTCCCAACACTTTATTAGCGACAAATCTTTTAGTTTTGCGATATCTGCAACAAAGGCTTCCAAGGTAAATAAATATGTTACAGGTTCCTTCATATGTGTTGTTTGATATCAATTTGTTTTTCTATTTTCTGATTAATCGTTGTTTTCCTTTTCCATCTTTCAATATTCATTCTAACTTTTTTTTATTTTAATCTGCTAAAAATTTCTTATAAATTATTGACATTTTCAACCGGTTCAAATTCCATAAGACATTTTGAATGCAAAGGAAAATACATTATTTCAACCGATTAAATTAATCATGAATGTTTTGAATCATGCCTTAATTTCTAAATTTTTTCTAAACAAATTCATCGCATGTTTGATTTCATAGCAGATTTGTTCAGATTTTCAAGATCGATTTGTAAATTAATGTTTCTAATTTAGTATAATCATTATTACAACTTTTTATATATTGTTTTCTTTATTCCAAATAAATGTGTTTCTAATATAATAACTATTATGATACATGTCGTCTTCCTATACTCTAGAAATAAATTATTATATTAATTTATATTTAATTTGTTGCCCCTTAATAATGACACTCATCCTACCGTTATGCAAATTTTTTATTCACATTATTCATAAAGTTTATTATTGTCTTTTTTATATTCCAAAAATAATTTATTATATTAATTTATAGTTACTTTGGTGCCCCTTAATAATTTTATTATTGTTGTTATTTCGACTAAAAATAAGGTGTACACGAATATTATTTTGTGTATAAAATGGAATCATAAGCAGTGGTGCATTAAAAATACAATAATTTTTTTGTGTATCATATAATTTATATAAAACAGAATCGGGAAAGTGAATTTTGGCTAACTAGTCCTTTCTCTGAAAAATCAAATTACATTAATTGAAATACACTATCTGGATTGAAATAGATTGACAAAATTATATAAAATTATCATTATTGACAATTATTGTATAATAAATATAAAATTATTATAGTGATTAGAAGTAACATACATTTCATTGAAGCATTGAAAAGCTAACAACTTCAGAAAAGCTCAACGTATTATTTTATTATAGACTACTTCAAAAGATGTCAATGGAGATGATTTTTTTTAATTTGCTATGATATTTTATCAGACATCTAAGAATGAGAAAGATTTAGCAGAACATAGGGAATAGAATGATTGAAGAGACAACAGAGATTAATAGAGTGATTGAGTTGTTCCAATTAAATAATAGATGAATAAATAATGTTTCTCCATTGAAAGGAGAAAGGGTTTTCATAGTTTCAATGCAAAATAAAAACGTTTGTAATATACTACGATACATCCAATGCAAAAGTTATTTACTTAGACTGCCAAAATTAATGTTTTTTTTTTAAAATACTATCTATCCAATCTATCTATTATAAATATATAAAAATCAAAGTACCTGGAAATTCCACTAATAACCTTCTGACAACAAGTACTAATTTTTCTTATTCCATGGACAAACGTGGTTTTTTAATAAATACGAACACCATAATGATTTGGCAGTTAATGTCGCTTATGTGTCAACACAAGGTTTTTTTGAAAAATTATTTGAATTTTTAATTATTAAAAATCTAACGATAATTGAACTTAACCCTAACTTATACTATAATGGCTACCTTTAAATTATTAACATAACCTAAATACTATGACGACTACATTTAACCTAATTAACACAATCTAAATTCACACTACTATGACGGCTACATTTAACCTAATTAACACGACCTAAGTTCACATGCATAGAGAAGAGGAAAAAGGCAAAACAGTTGCTTAAGGCAATAGTAGTGTGTGTTAAAATTAATAAATGACTACGTGTAAGATTAGTTTTCAGCTGTACTTATGTATAAGGATGAAATTTGTGTTTGGGTGAAAAACCTAGACTTGTTTATTCTTAATCTGAAAAGATATTCATTGTGACCTTTTAAATCTGACTTTTTTTAGTTCCTCTTTTAAAGATTATATTTCAAGTTGTCCATTATATTTAAAATGTTTTCTTATTTGAGAAGTTACAATATATAACACATGAGATATTTAAATTTAAAGAAAATTTGCATAAATATTTAGATTTTTTTGTCTAATTCTTTTTTCTATATTTTTTCTTTTTTACTTTTAATCTGAATTCTTAAATTAAAAAAAAAATCCAAAATATAAGTAACAGTTTGAATATTTACGAATTCATAATATTGAGATGTTTATCTCAAGTTTGACGTGAGAAAAATCATAATTTAAATAAATTTCATCTTTGGATGTGTCTTGATGATGAGTTGTCACGAACTGGTATGGTTGATCTTCATACTTCAATGTAGGGGTATCTGCAAGGTTAACACTCCAACGTTTGAGATGAGCGTAATAAAAACGAAGATTAGAATATGTTTTTGAGTATCTTGTGTAATAAATTTTACACCTTTACCATTTGGAGTGAATTGACATTACTTTAGGCCTTGGTAATTTCGGGTCTTTGGTCGGTCCAAAACAGTTACCTCCAAGCTTTGTCGGGGAAGTCTTAGAAGTTATGGCTGACCCCTGAATGAAGTTTAACCCTTGGTTAGGAATGGAAGGGCATTAATTTTGTTGCAAAAGTAGTGGTGGAAAACTAATTAAAAACTTTCCCATCATTGGAATGTTTCGTTGCCCTTTTTTGAATAATGGCTTGAGGTTACTAGTAAGGGCACGACACTACTTACAGTAAACTCTAGTGCACTTGAATTTGTTTATGTTTCTAAGGTGGAATCTAACCGTAGATTTTGTAACACCTTATTTCTTCTCTTTTAACCGGTATAAAACTAAATCATATTTTTATTAATTTGCAAATATGAATGCTTCTAAAACAAAACCTGCAATTTCCTTTACGATTATAAAAAATGTCAATTTTCATTTTAATAGTTATCCATGTTTTTATGTAAATATATATAAACAAAATATATAACTCTAAATATTAGTATTGGTCGTGGAGTCTTTTTTCATCCGGCATAGACACAGCCACCGGTAAAAATATTAGTTAAAATATTTCTGTAAATGGAATCATAAGAATTTTTTAGTGTATCATATAATTTATATAAAACAGGATTGGGAAAGTGAATTTTTGGCCAACTATTCCTTTCTTTGAAAAATCAAATTAAATTAATTGAAATTCCTATCGGATTGAAATTGATAGACTAAATTAAAAAATTATATAAAATTATCATTATTGACAATTATTGTATAATAAATATAAAATTATTATAGTGCTAAGAAGTAACATATATTTCATTGAAGAATTGGAAAGCTAGCGTCGGAAAAGCTCAACGTATTATTTTATTATAGACTAGCAATAGTAGTGTGTATTAAAAATAATAAATGACTACGTGTAAGATTAGTTTTCAGTTGTACTTATGTATAAAGATGAAATTTGTGTTTGGATGAAAAACCTAGACTTGTTTATTCTTAATCTGTAAATTTATGAATGTAATATATATGAAAAGATATTGATTGTGACCTTTTAAATCTGACTTTTTTTAGTTCCTCTTTTAAATTTATATTTCAAGATGTCCATTATATTTAAAATGTTTTCTTATTTGACAAGTTACAATATATAAAACATGAGATATTTAAATTTTAAGAAAATTTACATAAATATTTAGATTTTTTTGTCTAATTATTTTTTCTATACTTTTTCTTTTTTAGTTTTAATATGAATTCTTAAATTAAAAAAAAAAATCCTAAATAATATTAATAGTTTTAATATTTACGAATTCATAATATTGAGATGTTTATCTCAAGTTTGACGTGTGACAAATTATAATTTAAATAAATTTCATCTTTGGATGTGTCTTGATGATGAGTTGTCATGAACTGGTGTGGTTGATCTTCATACTTCAATGTAGGGTGGATCTGCAAGGTTAACACTCCAACGTTTAAGATGAGCATAATAAAAATGGAGATTAGAATATGTTTTTGAATATCTTGTGTAATATCTTTTATACTTTGACCATTTGGAGTGAATTGACATTGGTTTAGGCCTTGGTAATTTCCGGTCTTTGGTCGGTCCAAATTGCCTCCAAGCTTTGTCGTGGAAGTCTTAGAAGTTATGGTTGACCCTTGAATGAAGTTTAACTCTTGGTCAGGAATGGAAGTGCCTAAATTTTGTTGCAAAAATAGTGGGGGGAAACTCATTAAATAATTTCCCATCATTGGAATGTTTTGTTGCCCTTTTTTGAATAATGGCTTGAGGTGACTAGATAGGGCATGACGTTGCTTGTAGTGAACTCTAGTGCACTTGAATTTGTTTACGTTTCTAAGGTGGAATCTAACCGTAGATTTTGTAATAAGAATATTGATCAGGTATGTTGCTCACCCTTTGCATATATATATATATATATATATATATATATATATATATATATATATATATATATATATATATATATATATATATATATATATATGGATTGTGAAGTGTTATTGAAACATTTGAAATCCTTGTGAGTCGATTTATAGTGAGTGGTAGTCCTATTAGATTAGTCAACGACTTTAAGAGTGATCCATCTCTAGGGGATAATGAGAGTATCTTGTAGTTCAAATCCTTCCTCATTCTCTATGATCTCTTGGATTAAGAGGTCATATCTATAACTGATGATTCTTATTTCGAAAGGCTCTTAGTGGTCTTTCAAGATGAGGGAGCTTCATATAAGGATTCTTCTTTTAAGCTATTTTATCCGAAGACATTGAGGGTGATTATGAAAACACTTCCATGCCCCTTTTTATATCATGCTACAAAGCTTCAACTTTGCGTTTTATTGGCTTCAAATCTACAAGTTGCTTGCCTAAGGAAGAAGCGTGTTAGAGATCATGTCTATCGGAAAACCTATAATCAATTCCACAGAATGCCAAAATCAAGGATCATATAAAGTGAAATGGTTGACGGATGGAGTGTCCTAGTTTAAACATTTTGAGAATTTTAAGGTTGATGAGTTTTCCTTGATAAAGGTTATGTTGGTGCAATGAGTGACATGTTTAGATATAACTAGGTGGTCGTAGGAATAGTTAGGACCTCTTTTGATATGAGTATTAAGGTGACCATAGATGCAACCAACATCATGGCGGCTTCCTTAAAATTGGTTGATCATACATGGACTCGGGAAAAGGATATACTGATCATTTTATGGAACCATTTGTTAGCGGTTATTCAAGAAGTGATAAAAGCTAAAGAAAAACATGAATATCATGGTTTAATTTTGATAATGACAACATTGTTTTAGAAACAAAACTTGTAGAGATGTAACCTTTGATGAATAGCTATGATGATTCAATCTAACCATAAATCATAAAACCAAGCAAGTACGTTAAGTGTTTAAAGATGCATATTACGATGAACTAGGGTTTAATGATCAATGTAAACATCATCAAATTATGTAATTCAAGTTGAAGATATCTCAAGCGTCAAGAAGACTCAAGAAAATGCTTATATGATTGGTGTATTCGCAATGTCTTGAAGCTTCAAAGCGTGAAAGAGAGGAAGTGTAAAAGCTCATCCGATAGTTTCATAAAAACTCAAGGGCTTTTGGTAAAGTTATATTTCTAAAACTCACACTCACTAAAAACATTTTCAACAACCTCTATTTCTAAAATAAAATAACCAAAAAAACTTTTGGAGCCTACCCATATGAATCGTGAGATGTCATAATGATTTGGACAAGATTTTTTTGAATGTCCAATCACTTAGGTCATATTCCTAATCAATTATTACATCATCTTAATGAAGGGAGACTTCTTTCTTTCAAAACCTTCCAAAATGGGTAGTTGTAATTGATTGTTTTAAATCATCCAATCGATTGGTGTAGGTCCTGTTATTTTGTTGCATTAGTTAAAACAACATATGTACAAGTGTTATTTTAGGTAATATGTGGAACCAGATGTTCCAGCATGTGTTCAAACATGTTGCTTAGAAGAGTTGTTCAATTAAAGTGCTTGACAAAACCAGTTAAGAAAGAGTTTTTAAGCTAAAATGCCTTGACATAACCAATTAAGCAAAAGGCTCCTTGAACTAGCTAAAGAACTAATTCGAGTAGTGAACTTCCTTTATTGGATATGCGTGGTTTCACCAAACTAAGTTACGAATCTCTTATGTTATTTATTCCTTTTATGTTTTTTATCGTATATAAGTTATAATATTATACATTATTGTTAAATTGGTTTAATAAGTTGGATCAGTGTTACCAACATCATGTCCAATATATGTCTCCTCAAGAACAAAATTATCAATTGGCTTTTGGACCCAATCTATTGAGACATTAAATTGGCCCATGAATCTTTTCTATTTTGTGTGAAACTCAAGCATATAAGTAAAGGCCTCTCCATTTATTTTTACATCCACAAACGTGAGCTATCTCTAACTCATCACTCTCTCAAAAACATTTTTCTACTTTTCTTACTTTATTTTAGCCACAACGCTTTGAGAAAGTCTTTGTGTTTAAGGGAGTTTTGTTCGGAAAATGGGTATATTGTAAATTCACCAAGATCTAATTTTTCTTGGTTGCATTTTTATTCCTAAGGAGTGTTTGTTTCGGTTTAAAGTAAAACCTATTAAAAGCTTTTGAAATTCTAGTATCGATATAAGATGTCGAATGTAATGTCACGACACTTAAATCGCCATGAACACAACACATAGTTGCAAAGTATAAAAGCGATAAAGACACGGAGAATTGATAACCCATTTTGGCTCTAAATAACCTACGTCTGGGGCCTCCAATCGGGGATGAAGTTCACTATTAGTAGTATTAATTGTTAAACCTTACTCTTTACCCTCCTCACTTAATCAAACTACCCGTCCTTCTACCTAATATACCACACATAGATATGAGAATCCTCCGCTCACTCCCTCAATACCACTACCCTTGATATTAAAACTAATAAAGTTGAAGATACTCTTCAAAGACACACAATCATGCTTGCTTCAAAGCTTATGGTGATTGAAAACTTACACCTAAAACATCCTTCTCAAGAAACTTGCAAGAAAGGCTCACAATTAACAACCTAAAACCAAAACAATGCACAACGAAAATAAAATATAGAATCACTAAAACTTGAACGCCAACCAAAAATAGGATTGCAGCCCTTTAAATAGAGTGACAGGACCTAGGATTTCTTTACTCACAAGTCTTCACGCATCTTGTCTTCTCTCCATGAAACCAGGATATTAAATCTCCAAAACAATTGTTGAGGACGTTTTACCAGCTTCCTTAATCAAGCACACAACTAATAACAAACGACTTCTTAAAAATTCGCACTTAAATCAATTATATATTTTTGACTTTATTTTTGAGAAATATATATTTTAACTTAGTTCTTTAATTTATTTTTTTGTTAAACTACACATATTGGAAGTATACCTATTTATTAGTTTTTATAGTAAAACAAAACTAATAAGTTGATTGTTTATACACAACATGATCATTGAAGATAATAAATAAATATATGTAATATGATAGCATTGTGTGAGCATACGGGTAACCATCAATATCATATAAATGTGTGGATAATCATTTCAAAATCGGTCGACATACGAGTTATTATATTTTTTTTTTCTATTTTGTCATTTTCTTAATATATACATTTTAAAAATAATATATGAAAATTTGATTTATTTTTGGTGTAAAACAATTATGATAAAACAATAATGTTTTTTTAAATATGTTTTTCTTTTAAACATAATAATTTATTTTTGTAAATTAATTTTGTTTTTCTTATCAACTTTATAATTATATTTTAAATATACAATTGTCCGTACCAGTATATTACATTTATATTCCATACCTAGGAAGGCCATATAATACATTTGGGAAAATATATTTGTTTTTATTTACATTTTGAAAGAAAACATAAAATTGATTTATTGTCTTTTAAAAATAATAAACTATTATGTCTATTTTTTCTTATTTACATTTTATTACATTTTGAAAATAAAGCATCGTACCACACGATGCTGTGCGAGCAGATAACACATCAATATTGTGTGAACACGCATGTATAACTCAATCAACGCTAAAAAAATCACAAGTATTTTTACAAACCATGTGTTTAATAGTTTTATTAAGTACATTGGTTTCTTAAAACTTATACAATTAACTTCTAATCCATTTTATATAATTTTTTCCCAATAATATCTTGATATTTTATAATTTATTTGAATTTACATGACAAAATAGTGATAATTCTACGATCCACAATTGTATCGCACTGGTAACCTTTCACTACCAACTTTATGTATATATTTAATTTGATTTCCATTTTTAATTTTTTTAATTCTAATTTTATATATTATATTCAAATACTAAATGGTGAAAACATAGTCATCAAAACGTGATCCGTGCGAGCATATTTTTTCCTAGTTTGAAATTAAACTTGAAGTTAACTAAAATATATTAAACAATACTCAAACATGAGATCGTAATAGATACTCATCGTGAATAATTTAATTTCTAACTTCATATAAAATATATAATTTTACTTAATTATAAACTTAAGGGTTATTTTGATTGATTAAAAATGATAAAAGCATAATATTCACATCATTAAAATTAAAATATTTTTTACAATTTGTTGAATCATATATAATTGATTTTTCTTCATTCTCATGAATTAAGCATTTTATTATTCATGTCATGTCCTTAAAACCCATGAATTAAGTATTACTATTGGAATCATGTTCTTCAATCACAAAGAACATTACCATCTCCATTTACGACACCACCAATCTATTTTCTATAAGAATATCAAATCTCTCATTTTTATGTATTAAATATAACTATTAAAAGATGTAAAGTATGAGAGAATAAATATCAATATTATATATATGTTACTAAATAATTCAAAATCTAATTTATGTAATAAATATGATTATTGAAGACATGCATTTCAATACAATCAAATTTTGTATCATTCTATTGTTTTATAAAAAAAATTATAAATTACTTATTATTTACCATTTTGAACTTATCCAAGAACCATTATTAAGCTTAATAATTTATTCAGTAACTTATTTATCTTTGATTTATATGGTTTTCTTAATTATTTCTTCTCTTTTAACCTGTATAAAAAAACATATTTTTATAAATATACAAATACCAATGCTTCTAAAACAAAACCTACAATTTCCTCAACTATTATAAAAAAAGTCAATTTTCATTTTAATAGTTATCCAGGTTTTTATGTAAATATATATAAACAAAATATATAATTCTAAATATTAGTATTGGACGCGGAGTCTTTTTTCATCCGCCATAGTCACAGCCACCGGTAAAAATATTAGTTAAAATATTTCTTTAAATGGAATCATAAGAAGTGGGGCATTAAAAGTACAATAATTTTTTTGTGTATCATATAATTTATATAAAACAGGATTGGGAAAGTGAATTTTTGGCCAACTAGAATATTGATTGACTAAATTAAAAAAATTATATAATTTTTCATTATTGACAATTATTGTATAATAAATATAAAATTATTATAGTGCTAAGAAATACCATATATTTCATTGAAGAATTGGAAAGCTAGCAACGTCAGAAAAGCTCAACGTATCATTTTATAATAGACTAGCAATAGTAGCGTTTGTTAAAAATAATAAATGACTACGTGTAAGATTAGTTTTCAACTGTACTTATGTATAAGCATGAAAATTGTGTTTGGATGAAAAACCTAGACTTGTTTATTCTTCATCTGTAAGTTTATGAACATAATATATATGAAAAGATATTGATTGTGACCTTTTAAATCTGACTTTTTTTGGTTCCTCTTTTAAAGATTATATTTCAAGTTGTCCATTATATTTAAAATGTTTTGTTATTTGACAAGTTACAATATATAACACATGTGATATTTAAATTTTAAGAAAATTCACATAAATATTTAGATTTTTTGTCTAATTCTTTTTTCTATATTTTTTCTTTTTTACTTTTAATCTGAATTCTTAAATTAAAAAAAAAATCCAAAATATAAGTAACAGTTTGAATATTTACGAATTCATAATATTGAGATGTTTATCTCAAGTTTGACGTGTGACAAATTATAATTTAAATAAATTTCATCTTTGGATGTGTCTTGATGATGAGTTGTCACGAACTGGTATGGTTGATCTTCATACTTCAATGTAGGGGTATCTGCAAGGTTAACACTCCAACGTTTGAGATGAGCGTAATAAAAACGAAGATTAGAATATGTTTTTGAGTATCTTGTGTAATAAATTTTACACCTTTACCATTTGGAGTGAATTGACATTACTTTAGGCCTTGGTAATTTCGGGTCTTTGGTCGGTCCAAAACAGTTACCTCCAAGCTTTGTCGGGGAAGTCTTAGAAGTTATGGCTGACCCCTGAATGAAGTTTAACCCTTGGTTAGGAATGGAAGGGCATTAATTTTGTTGCAAAAGTAGTGGTGGAAAACTAATTAAAAACTTTCCCATCATTGGAATGTTTCGTTGCCCTTTTTTGAATAATGGCTTGAGGTTACTAGTAAGGGCACGACACTACTTACAGTAAACTCTAGTGCACTTGAATTTGTTTATGTTTCTAAGGTGGAATCTAACCGTAGATTTTGTAACACCTTATTTCTTCTCTTTTAACCGGTATAAAACTAAATCATATTTTTATTAATTTGCAAATATGAATGCTTCTAAAACAAAACCTGCAATTTCCTTTACGATTATAAAAAATGTCAATTTTCATTTTAATAGTTATCCATGTTTTTATGTAAATATATATAAACAAAATATATAATTCTAAATATTAGTATTGGACGCGGAGTCTTTTTTCATCCGCCATAGTCACAGCCACCGGTAAAAATATTAGTTAAAATATTTCTTTAAATGGAATCATAAGAAGTGGGGCATTAAAAGTACAATAATTTTTTTGTGTATCATATAATTTATATAAAACAGGATTGAGAAAGTGAATTTTTGGTCAACTAGTCCTTTCTCTGAAAAATCAAATTACATTAATTGAAATTCAATATCTGGATTGAAATTGATTGACTAAATTAAAAAAATTATATAAAATTATCATTATTGACAATTATTGTATAATAAATATAAAATTATTATAGTGCTAAGAAGCAACATATTTTCATGGAAGAATTAGAAAGCTAGCAACATCTGAAAAGCTCAACGTATTATTTTATTATAGACCAGCAACAGTAGTGTGTGTTAAAAATAATAAATGATTACGTGTAAGATTAGTTTGTCGTTGTACTTATGTATAAGGATGAAATTTGTGTTTGGATGAAAAACCTAGACTTGTTTATTCTTAATCTGTAAATTTATGAACATAATATATATGAAAAGATATTGATTGTGACCTTTTAAATCTGACATTTTTTAGTTACTCTATTAAAGTTTATATTTCAAGTTGTCCATTATATTTAAAATTTAAAATGTTTTATTATTTGACAAGTTACAATATATAACACATTAGATATTTAAATTTTAAGAAAATTCACATAAATATTTAGATATTTTTGTCTAATTCTTTTTTCTATATTTTTCGTTTTTACTTTTTATCTGAATTCTTAAATTAAAAAAATCCTAAATATAAGTAATAGTTTGAATATTTACGAATTCTTAATATTGACATGTTTATCTCAAGTTTTACGTGTGAAAAATCATAATTTAAATAAATTTCCTCTTTGGATGTGTCTTGATGATGAGTTGTCATGAACTGGCATGGTTGATCTTCATACTTAAATGTAGGGGGGATCTGCAAGGTTAACACTCCAACGTTTGAGCTGAGCGTAACAAAAGTGGAGATTAAAATATGTTTTTGAATATTTTGTGTAATAACTTTTATACTTTGACCATTTGGAGTGAATTGACATTAGTTTAGGCCTTGGTAATTCCGGGTCTTTGGTCGGTCCAAAACAGTTGCCTCCAAGGTTTGTTGGGGAAGTCTTAGAAGTTATGGTTGACCCCTGAATGAAGTTTAACCCTTGGTTAGGAATGGAAGTGCATTAATTTTGTTGCGGAAGTAGTGGGGGGAAAACTCAATAAAAGCATTCCCATCATTGGAATGTTCCGTTGCCCTTTTTTGAATAATGGCTTGAGGTGACTAGTAAGGGCATGACGCTGCTTATATTGAAATCTAGCGCACTTGAATTTGTTTACGTTTCTAAGGTGGAATCTAACTGTAGATTTTGTAATATCGTATTCCTATTGATCAGGTATGTTGCTCACCATTTGCATATATGAATATATATATATATATATATATATATATATATATATATATATATATTCTTCTCTTTTAACCTGTATAAAAATAAAACATATTTTTATAAATATACAAATATCAATGCTTCTAAAACAAAACCTGCAGTTTCTTTTACTATTATAAAAAAATGTCAATTTTCATTTTAATAGTTATCCATGTTTTTATGTAAATATATATAAACAAAATATATAATTCTAAATATTAGTATTGGACGCGGAGTCTTTTTTCATGCGCCATAGTCATAGCCACCGGTAACTATTAGTTAAAATATTTCTATAAATGGAATCATAAGCAGTGGTGCATTAAAAAATAACATAACTTTTTTGTGTATCGTATAATTTATATACAACAGGATTGGGAAAGTGAATTTTTTGCCAACTAGTCCTTTCTCTGAAAAATCAAATTACATTAATTGAAATTCACAATCTAGTTTGTAATTGATTGACTAAATTAAAAAAATTATATAAAATTATTATTATTGACAATTATTGTATAATAAATATAAAATTATTATAGTGCTAACAAGTAACATATATTTCATTGAAGACTTGGAAAGCTAGCGACGTCAGAAAAGGTCAACGTATTATTTTATTATAATATATATGAAAAGATATTGATTGTGACATTTTAAATCTGACTTTTTTTAGTTCCTCTTTTAACGTTTATATTTCAAGTTGTCCATTATATTTAAAATGTTTTCATATTTGACAAGTTACAATATATAACACATGAGATATTTAAATTTTAAGAAAATTCACATAAATATTTAGATTTTTTTGTCTAATTCTTTTTTCTATATTTTTTCCTTTTTACTTTTAATCTGAATTCTTAAATTAAAAAAATCCTAAATATAAGTAATAGTTTGAATATTTACGAATTCATAACATTGAGATGTTTATCTCAACTTTGACGTGTCAAAAATCATAATTTAAATAAATTTCATCTTTGGATGTGTCTTGATGATGAGTTGTCATGCACTGGCATGGTTGATCTTCATACTTCAACGTAGGGGGATATGCAAGGTTAACACTCCAACGTTTGAGATGAGCGTAATAAAAATGGAGATTAGAATATGTTTTTGAATATCTTGTGTAATAACTTTTATACTTTGACCATTTGGAGTGTATCGACATTGGTTTAGGCCTTGGTAATTTCGGGTTTTCGGTCGGTCCAAAAAAGTTGCCTCCAAGCTTTGTCGGGGAAGTCTTAGAAGTTATGGTTGACCCCTGAATGAAGTTTAACCCTTGGTTAGGAATGGAAGTGCATTAATTTTGTTGCAAAAGTAGTGGGGGAAATCTCATTAAAAGCTTTCCCATCATTGGTATGTTTCGTTGCCCTTTTTTGAATAATGGCTTGAGGTGACTAGTAAGGGCATGACGCTCCTTATAGTGAATTCTAGTGCACTTGAATTGGTTTGCGTTTTTAAGGTGGAATCTAACCGTAGATTTTGTAATATCTTATTCCTATTGATCAGGTATATTGCTCACCCGTTGCATATATATATATATATATATATATGATTATTTCTTCTCTTTTAACCTGTATAAAAATAAAACATATTTTTATAAATATGCAAATATCCATGCTTCTAAAACAAAACCTGCAATTACCTTTACTATTATAAAAAATGTCAATTTTCATTTTAAACAAAATATATAACTCTAAATATTAGTATTGGACGCGGAGTCTTTTTTCATCCGCCATAGTCACAGCCACCTGTAAAACTATTAGTTAAAATATTTTTGTAAATGGAATCATAAGCAGTGGTGCATTAAACAGTACAATATTTTTTTTGTGTATCATATAATTTTTATAAAACAGGATTGGGAAAGTGAATTTTTGGCCAACCAGTCCTTTCTCTGAAAAATCAAATTACATTAATTGAAATTCACTATCTGGATTGAAATTGATTGACTAAATTAATAAAATTATATTAAATTATCATTATTGACAATTATTGTATAATAAATATAAAATTATTATAGTGCTAACAATTCACATATATTTCATTGAAGAATTGGAAAGCTAGCAACCTAAAAGCTCAACGTATTATTTTATTATAGACTAGCAATAGTAGTGTGTGTTAAAAATAATAAATGACTACGTGTAAGATTAGTTTTCGGCTGTACTTATTTATAAGGATGAAATTTGTGTTTGGATGGAAAACCTAGACTTGTTTATTCTTAATCTATCAATTTTCGAACATAATATATATGAAAAGATATTGATTGTGACCTTTTAAATCTGACTTTTTTTAGTTCCTCTTTTAAAGTTTATATTTCAAGTTGTCTATTATATTTAAAATGTTTTCTTATTTGACTAGTTACAATATATAACACATGAGATATTTAAATTTTAAGAAAATAGTGTAATTTTTTTTCTATATTTTTACTTTTTTACTTTTAATCTAAATTTTTAAATTAAAAAAAATCCTAAATATAAGTAATACTTTGAATATTTACGAATTCATATTATTGAGATGTTTATCTCAAGTTTGACGTGTGAAAAATCATTATTTAAATAAATTTCATCTTTGGATGTGTCTTGATGATCAGTTGTCATGAATTGTTATGGTTGATCTTCATATTTCTATGTAGTGGGATATGCAAGGAAAACACTCCAACGTTTGAGATGAGTGTAATAAAAACGGAGATTAAAATATGTTTTTGAATATCTTGTGTAATAACTTTTATACTTTGACATTTTGGAGTGAATTGACATTGGTTTAGGCCATGGTAATTTTAGGTCTTTGGTCGGTCCAAAACAGTTGCCTCCAAGCTTTATCGGGGAAGTCTTAGAAGTCTTGGTTGACCCCTGAATGAAGTTTAACCCTTGGTTAGGAATGCAAGTGCATTAACTTTGTTGCAAAAGTAGTAGGGGGAAACTCATTAAAAGCTTTCCCATCATTGGAATGTTTTGTTGCCCTTTTTTGAATAATGGCGTGAGGTGACTAGTAAGGGCATGACGCTGCTTATAGTCAACTCCAGTGCACTTGAATTTGTTTACGTTTCTAAGGTGGAATCTAACCGTAGATTTTGTAATATCTTATTCCCATTGATAAGGTATGTTGCTCACCCTTTTCATATATATATATATATATATATATATATATATATATATATATATATATATAATGATTTCTTCTCTTTTAACCTGTATAAAAATAAAACATATTTTTATAAATATGCAAATATCAATGCTTATAAGACAAAGCCTGCAATTTCCTTTACTATTATAAAAAAAATGTCACTTTTAATTTTAATAGTTATCCATGTTCTTATGTAAATATATATAAACAAAATATATTACTCTAAATATTAGTATTGATGAGTCTTTTTCATCCGCCATAGTCAGAGCCACCGGTAAAAATATTAGTTAAAATATTTCAGTAAATGGAATCATAAGCAGTGGTGCGTTTAAAATTACAATAATTTTTTTGTGTATCATATAATTTATATAAAACAGGATTGAGAAAGTGAATTTTTGGTCAACTAGTCCTTTCTCTGAAAAATCAAATTACATTAATTGAAATTCACTATCTTGAATGAAATTGATTGACTAAATTAAAAAAATTATATAAATTTATTATTATTGACAATTAATTGTTTAATAAATATAAAATTATTATAGTGCTAAGAAGTAACATATATTTCATTGAAGAATTGGAAAGCTAGCAACGTCAGAAAAGTTTAACGTATCATTAGTTTTCAGCTGTACTTATGTATAAGGATGAAATTTGTGTCTGGATGAAAAACCTAGACTTATATATTCTTAATCTGTAAATTAATGAACATAATATATATGAAAAGATAATGAATGTGACCTTTTAAATTTGACTTTGTTTAGTTCCTCTTTTAAAGTTTATATTTCAAGTTGTCCATTATATTCACATAAATATTTAGATTTTTTTTGTCTATTTCTTTTTTCTATGTTTTTTCTTTTTTACTTTTAATCTGAATTCTTAAATTAAAAAAAATCCTAAATATAAGTAATAGTTTGAATATTTACGAATTCATAATATAGAGATGTTTATCTCAAGTTTAACGTGTAAAAAATCATAATTTAAATAAATTTCATCTTTAGATGTGTCTTGATGATGAGTTGCCATGAACTGGTATGGTAGATCTTCATACTTCAATGTAGGGGGATCTGCAAGGTTAGCACTCCAACGTTTGAGATGAGCGTAATAAAAACGGAGATTAGTATATATTTTTGAATATTTTGTGTAATAACTTTTATACTTTGACCATTTGGAGTGAAATTAGATTGGTTTAGGCCTTGGTAATTTCAGATCTTTGATCGGTCCAAAATAGTTGCATCCAAGCTTTGTCGGGGAAGTCTTAGAAGTCATGGTTGACCCCTGAATAAAGTTTAACCCTTGGTTAGGAATGGAAGTGCATTAATTTTGTTGCAAAAGTAGTGGGGGGAGGGAAACTTATTTAATGTTTCCTTGCCCTTTTTTGAATAATGGCTTGAGGTGACTAGTAAGGGCATGACGCTGCATATAGTGAACTCTAGTGCACTTGAATATGTTTACGTTTCATCACATTTTCTGAACACTTATTCACTTCAAATTTCATCAGATTATCTTAAGACGTATGCTCACGTCAATTTTCACCAGATTTTCTGAAGACTTATATTCACTTCAAATTTCATCAGATTTTTTTAAGATTTATATTTCCTTCAAATTTCATCGGTTTTTATGAAGACTTATATTCTCTTCCAATTTCATCAGATTTTATGAAGACTTATATTAACTTCAGATTTCATCAGATATTTTGAAGACTGATATTCAATTCAAATTATATTTAAAGACTGATATTCACTTCAAATTTATCTTAAGATTTAAAGATAATCTTAAAGACTTATAGTCTTAATCTTAGATGAATTTATGAGATTTTTAATCTTTAGAAAATCGATTTTTAATCTTCAAAATTTTGAGATTATCTTATGAAATTATATTTACTTCAAATTTCATCAGATTTTATATTCACTTCAAATTTCATCAGATTTCCTGAAGACTTGTATTCACTTAAATTTTAACCAGATTTTCTGAAGACTTATATTCACTTCAAATTTCATCAGATTTTCTGAAGACTTATATCCACTTCAAATTTCACCAGATTTTTTGAAGACTTGTATTCATATCAATTTTAACCAGATTTTCTGAAGACTTATATTCACTTCAAATTTCATCAGATTTTCTGAAGACTTATATTCACTTCAACTTTCATCTAATTTTCTGAAGACTTATATTCACTTCAAGTTTCACAAGATATTCTGAAGACTTCTATTCAGTTCAAATTTCATCTGATTTTCTAAAGACTTATATTCACTTCAAATTTCATCAGATTTCTTGAAGACTTGTACTCACTTCAATTTTAACCAGATTTGCTGAAGACTTATATTCACTTCAAATTTCATCAGATTTCCTGAAGAATTGTATTCACTTCAATTTTAACCAGATATTCTGAAGACTTATATTTAGTTCAAATTTCATCTAATTTTCTGAAGACTTATATTCACTTCAAGTTTCACAAGTATTTCTAAAGACTTATATTCACTTCAAATTTCATCAGATTTTCTGAAGACTTATATTCATTTCAAATTTCAACAGATTTTCTGAAGACTTATATTCACTTCAAATTTCATCATATTTTCTGAAGTTTTATTTTCACTTGAAATTTCATCATATTTTCTGAAGACTTATATTCACTTCAAATTTCATCAGATTTTCTGAAGACTTATATTCACTTCAAATTTCATCAGATTTTCTGAAGACTTATATTCACTTCAAGTTTCACAAGATATTCTGAAGACTTCTATTCAGTTCAAATTTCATCTCATTTTCTAAAGACTTATATTCACTTCAAATTTCATCAGATTTCCTGAAGACTTGTACTCACTTCAATTTTAACCAGATTTGCTGAAGACTTATTCACTTCAAATTTCATCAGATTTCCTGAAGAATTGTATTCACTTCAATTTTAACCAGATATTCTGAAGACTTATATTTAGTTCAAATTTCATCTAATTTTCTGAAGACTTATATTCACTTCAAATTTCATCACATTTTCTGAAGTTTTATTTTCACTTGAAATTTCATCGATTTTACGAAGACTTATATTCACTTCAAATTTCATCTAATTTTCTGAAGACTTATATTCACTTCAAGTTTCACAAGTATTTCTGAAGACTTATATTCACTTCAAATTTCATTAGATTTTCTGAAGACTTATATTCACTTCAAATTTCATGATTTTCGAAGACTTATATTCACTTCAAATTTCATCGATTTTGGAGACTTATATTCACTTCAAATTTCATCAAATTTTCAAGACTTGTATTCACTTCGATTTTAACAGATTTTAAAGACTTATATTTACTTCAAATTTCATTTAATTTTCTGAAGACTTATATTCAATTCAAGTTTCATAAGATTTTCTGAAGTCTTATATTCACTTCAAATTTCATCGTTTTCGAAGACTTATATTCACTTCAAATTTCATCAAATTTTACGAAAACTTGTATTCACTACAAATTTCATCTGATTTTCTGAAGAGTTATATTAACTTCAAATTTAGTATTTCTGATGACTTATATTCACTTCAAATTTCATCAGATTTTCTGAAGACTTATATTCACTTCAAATTTCATCAGATTTTCTGAAGACTTATATTCACTTCAAATTTCATCAGATTTTCTGAACATTTGTATTCATTTAAAATTTCATCTTATTTTCTGAAGACTTATATTCACTTCAAATTTCATTAGATTATCTTAAGCTGTATGTTCACTTCAATTTTCATAAGATTTTTTGAAGACTTATATTCACTTCAAATTTCATCAGATTTTCTAAAGACTTATATTCCTTCAAATTTCTTTAGATTATCTTAAGATGTATGTTCACTTCAAATTTCATGAGATTTCCTGAAGACTTGTAGTTACTTCAATATTTACCAGATTTGCTGAAGACTTATATTCACTTCATATTTCATCTAATTTTCAGAAGACTTATATTCACTTCAAGTTTCACAAGATTTTCTTAAGACTTATATTCACTTCATATTTCAACAGATTTTCTGAAGACTTATATTCACTTCAAATCTCATCAGATTTTCTGAAGACTTATTTTCACTTGAAATTTCATCAGATTTTCTGAAGACTTATATTCACTTACAATTTAACCAGATTTTCTGAAAACATATATTCACTTCAAATTTCATCAGATTTTCCGAAGTCTTATATTCACTTCAAATTTCATCAGATTTTCTGAAGACTTATATTCACTTTAAATTTCATCAGATTCTCTCAATACTTATATTCACTTTAAATTTCATCAGATTTTCTGAAGACTTATATTCACTTCAAATTTCATCAAATTTTCTGAACACTTGTATTCACTTCAAATTTCATCTGATTTTCTGAAGACTTATATTCACTTCAAATTTCATCAGATTTCCTGAAGACTTGTATTCAAATCAATTTTAACCAGATTTTCTAAAGACTTATATTCACTTCAAATTTCATCTAATTTCATCTAATTTTATGAAGACTTATAATCACTTCAAGTTTCCCCAAATTTTCTGAAGACTTATATTCACTTCAAATTAATCAGATTTTTTAAAGATATATATTTCCTTCAAATTTCATCGGATTTTCTGAAGACTTATATTCACTTCAAATTTCATCAGATATTCTGAAGACTTATATTCACTTCAAATTTCATCAGATTTCCTAAAGAATTGTATTCACTACAATGTTAACCAGATTTTCTGAAGACTTATATTAACTTCAAATTTCATGAGATTTTCTGAAGACTTATATTCACTTCAAATACCATCAGATTTTCTAAAGACTTATATTCACTTCAAATTTCATCAGATTTTCTGAAGACTTGTATTCACTTAAAATTTCACCAGATTTTCTGAAGACTTATATTCACTTTAAATTTCATAAGATTTTTTGAAGACTTATATTCACTTCAAATTTCATCTAATTTTCTGAAGACTTATATTCACTTCAAACTTCATCATATTTTCTAAAGACTTATATTCACTTCAAATTTCATACGATTTCCTGAATAATTGTATTCACTACAATTTTAACCAGATTTTCTGAAGACTTATATTTACTTCAAATTTCATCTAATTTTCGGAAGACTTATATTCACTTCAAGTTTCACAAGTATTTCTGAAGACTTATATTCACTTCAAATTTCATCAGATTTTCTGATGACTTATATTCACTTCAAATTTCATCAGATTTTCTAAAGACCTATATGCACTTCAATTTTCATCAGATTTTCTGAATATTTATTTTCACTAGAAATTTCATCAGATTTTTAGAAGAGTTATATTTACCAGATTTGCTGAAGACTTATATTCACTTCAAATTTCATCTAATTTTCTGAAGACTTATATTCACTTCAAGTTTCACAAGATTTTCTGAAGACTTATATTCACTTCATATTTCAACAGATTTTATGAAGACTTATATTCACTTCAAATTTCATCAGATTTTCTGAAGACATATTTTCACTTGAAATTTCATCAGATTTTCTGAAGACTTATATTCACTTCAAATTTAATCAGATTCTCTAAAGACTTATATACACTTCAAAATTCATCAGATTTTCGGAAGACATATATTCACTTCAAATTTCATCAGATATTCTGAAGACTTATATTCACTTTAAATTTCGTCAGATTTCCTGAAGATTTGTAATCACTTCAATTTTAACCAGATTTTCTGAAGAGTTATATTAACTTCAAATTTCCTAAAATATTTTGAAGACTTATATTCACTTCAAATTTCATCAGATTTTCTGAAGACTTATATTCACTTAAAATTTCACCAGATTTTTTGAAGACTTATATTCACTTCAAATTTCATCATATTTTCTGAAGCCTTATATTCACTTAAAATTTCACCAGATTTTCTGAAGACTTATATTCACTTCAAATTTCATCAGATTTTCTGAAGACTTATATTCACTTCAAATTTCATCTAATTTTCTGAAGACTTATATTCACTTCAAGTTTCACAAGATTTTCTAAAGTCTTATATTCACTTCAAATTTCATCAGATTTTTGGAAGACTTATATTCACATCAAATTTCATCAGATTTTCTGAAGACTTATATTCACTTCAAATTTCATCAGATATTCTCAAGACTTATATTCACTTCAAATTTCATCAGATTTTCTGAACACTTATATTCAATTCAAATTTCATCAAATTTCCTGAAGAATTGTATTCACTTCAATTTTAACTAGATTTTCTGAAGACTTATATTTACTTCAAATATCATCTAATTTCCTGAACACTTATATTCACTTCAAGTTTCACAAGTATTTCTGAAGACTTATATTCACTTCAAATTTCATCATATTTTCTGAAGACTTATATTCACTTCAAATTTCAACAGATTTTCTGAAGACTTCTATTCACTTGAAATTTCATCATATTTTCTGAAGTTTTATTTTCACTTGAAATTTCATCAGATTTTCTGAAGACTTATATTCACTTCAAATTTCATCAAATTTTCTGAAGACTTGTATTCACTTCAATTTTCATCAGATTTTCTGAAGACTTATATTCACTTCAAGTTTCATCCAATTTCCTGAAGACTTGTATTCACCTCGATTTTAACCAGATTTTCTGAAGACTTATATTTACTTGAAATTTCATCTAATTTTCTGAAGACTTATATTCACTTCAAGTTTCACAAGTATTTCTGAAGACTTATATTCACTTCCAATTTCCTCAGATTTTCTGAAGACTTATATTCACTTCAAATTTCATCAGATTTTCTGAAGACTTATATTCACTTCAAATTTCATCTAATTTTCTAAAGACTTATATTCACTTCAAGTTTCATCAAATTTCCTGAAGACTTGTATTCACCTCGATTTTAACCAGATTTTCTGAACACTTAAATTTACTTCAAATTTCATCTAATTTTCTGAAGACTTATATTCAATTCAAGTTTCACAAGATTTTCTAAAGTCTTATATTCACTTCAAATTTCATCAGATTTTCTGAAGACTTATATTCACTTCAAATTTCATCAGATTTTCTGAACACTTGTATTCACTTCAAATTTCATCAGATTTTCTGAATATTTATTTTCACTAGAAATTTCATCAGATTTTTAAAAGAGTTATATTCACTTCAAATTTCATCAGATTTCCTGAAGACTTGTACTCACTTCAATATTTACCAGATTTGCTGAAGACTTATTTTCACTTCAAATTTCCTCTAGTTTTCAGAAGACTTATATTCACTTCAAGTTTCACAAGATTTTCTGAAGACTTATATTAACTTCATATTTCAAGACTTATATTCACTTCAAATCTCATCAGATTTTCTGAAGACTTATTTTCACTTGAAATTTCATCAGATTTTTTGAAGACTTATATTCACTTCAAATTTCACCAGATTTTCTTAAAACTTATATTCACTTCAAATTTCATCAAATTTTCTAAAGACTTATATTCACTTCAAACTTCATCAGATTTTCTGAAGACTTATATTCACTTCAAATTTCATCAGATTTTCTGAAGACTTATATTCACTTCAAGTTTCATCAAATTTCCTGAAGACTTGTATTTACCTCAATTTTAACCAGATTTTCTGAAGACTTATATTTACTTCAATTTTCATCTAATTTTCTGAAGACTTATATTCAATTCAACTTTCACAAGATTTTCTGAAGTCTTATATTCACTTCAAATTTCATCAGATTTTCTGAAGACTTATATTCACTTCAAATTTCATCAGATATTCTCAAGACTTATATTCACTTCAAATTTCATTAGATTTTCTGAACACTTATATTCACTTCAAATTTCATCAAATTTCCTGAAGAATTGTATTCACTTCAAATTTCATCTGATTTTCTGAAGACTTATATTCACTTCAAATTTGATCAGATTTCCTGAAGACTTGTACTCACTTCAATATTTACCAGATTTGCTGAAGACTTATATTCACTTCAAATTTCATCTAATTTTCTAAAGACTTATTGTCATACCCCAAAATTTGCCCTCCATCTTCTCAAGATATTTCATACATCTATACTCAAGGATGCCTCAAGAGTTGATCAGACAAACTCTCTCCTAGACAATCAACCCAAACTAGGGTTTGGTATCTCTCAGGCCAAGATGGGTTTCCAACATCTCCAATGGTCTTCATGCCTCCTCATATGCTTTAAAGATTCTCCATGTCAAGTTTCAAGCTTCAAGTCAAGTTTCCTCGAATTGCTCGGATGGTTGAAAATCGGTTGTATTGGACAAAAAGTCAACTATGGTCAACATACAGTCAAACTTCATAATTTTGGGTCAACATCCTCATTTTGAAGTTACATTCATCATTTGATCAAGGGTTGATCATGATTCATCAAGAAAACTCAAGATTTGCTCGAAAGTCAAACTTTCTAAATTAGGGTTTCTAGGTGAAAAGTCAACTGAACTTTGACTGATCATAACTTTCTCAGAAATTTTTCCACCACCTCTTGTTTTGAAGGAAATTCAATTCTATACAACTTCATGTCTCACAAGAATGTCAAAAAAATGCTTCATTTGAGAGGTATAGCTCAAAACATTACAGGTCATTTTCAAAGTCAACAAAAAGTCAACTTTTTATTTTGAAGATATATTGAGCACGGAAACTCCAATTGAGATGAGACCAAAAAGGTTGGTTAGAGGACTCTTAGAGTTTTCCAAAAAGTCCAAGAACACTCAAAAATGTGGAAAATTAAGCAAGATACACCATTCACAAGTTGGGCAATTTTGAAGGAATGCACAAAGAGAGATACTTCTAAAAATCAAATTTTTTGCAATTGGGCTTGCTTTTTCTTTATCCAAACTTATTCCTCACACCATTAGGAATATCCAAGCCCAATGCCACGAATTTTTATTTTATTTTTCTATTTAATTTGGAATTTATTCATTTAAATACAAATTAAATTTAAAAATAAAGTATAAAATCAAAATTAATTGCAAGATTGATTTTTATTCCTTCCTTGAGACCCAACCAACTCACAAAGGCCAGCAAATTTCGAAATTTGATCAATATGGCAAGATTGGATTGGAAATTAATCAAATTTTGAAAATTTGATTTTGTACAAAAATCAAATTTGATTTGCTTTGAATGTTGATTGATTCCTTCCCAAAACCATCCCAAATCCATCCAGTATAAATATATGATGCATACCTATCAAGAGAGAACAGAAAAATTGGCTCAAGAACCCTAACCTAACTCAAAAAATCCGTGACCTTCAAGCTATTGGCAATCATACTTCCAGCCGTTTCATTGATTTTGAGGTGTCCAATACATTCCTTGACATCTCGAAGCATTCGGATCCTTACATTGCTCAAAACCATCAAGAATCCATCAAACACGATTTCGGTTTGTCAAGTTTTTTTCAAAATCGATTTTCATCATTCATGCATTATTAACTTGTTTTGATTGTTTGTTCATGTTTAGAATCAAGTATGCAAGCTATCGGGTTTAATTGCGTTTTGAGTGCTGGATCGAGTTATGCCATTACTAGGGTTTCTGAGGTCGATTTAGGGTTTCACCAAATAGGAAAAATTAGACCACGAGACCTATACCAATGCATTCGGAATGATCCCAGGAATCGAACCATGCTTTTAGAATTCATTTATATTATTATATTTTTGATGTTTGCGGGGACATAGCGTCGAGCAAGGCGGAGGATTTTCAAATTTTGAAACGAGGAAGACGAAGCTTGGCGTGATCCGGAGTATCGAGGCGACACATGTTTTTCTTCTACTCCTTTCAAACGAAAACGCTACCGCTGGATGGCAAGGGGACTCAAGGTTTGAAAGCAAGGTCTCCAGTTCGAATCCTGGCAAGACCAATGTTTTTCTTCTTTTTACAAACTTAACATATTTTCTATTTTCTTTTATTTTAATATTTGCATGTTTATTTTAATTAATTTCACAATTTTATTTCTGCATTTAAAAATCATCAAAAATTAATTTTCTTTTTGCATTTATTTTCAGAAAACCTTTATTTAATTTATAAAATTAAAAAATACAATTTTGCATGCATATTTATTTTTATTCACAATTTTGCATTTAAATCACTTTTAATTAGTTTTTAATAATTAAATTGCATCCAAAAAATCCCAAAAATTTATTTTAGCATATTTATATTGTTTCCAGCATGTAATAATTTTCTCATATAAAAATTTGCATTTTACTAACATTTTTTCCTCTTATTCGATTCATATCGTATTTTCCGATTTCTCATTCCTTTACAGGTTGATCCGATTCAGACGATTCTTTCTTTATCATTTTATTTTTCAATAATGTAACTGTCTATGAGATGTAATAGTTTAAATTAGGATCTTTATTTTCCACATTTTAAGTTATGTATCTACCCCAAAGCCATGTAATAACGTAGGATTTACCTTTCCGTACTTTACATTCCGCATTTTAATATCCGCACCCTATAAATTGCTAGTAACTAGGCGTGTATGGCAAGATAATAACGAACATAGCCCACTAATCTGCAAGATAAAATATCTGAAATCAACACACTTCTTTCACACACGCACGCCTTAGGGTAATTCTCTCTCGTTGCCTTTGCGAATTCAAAATGGTCATGTCCCTCGAACGTAGAGGTATTCTAGCACCGTTACCTTCCAAACAAATCATCATAGTCCCTTCGATACAAAGATCATAAGACCCACGATGTCGCCTCCGAATACATGATCTTGACCCTCGATTGTCGCCTACGAAAAATGATAATAGTCCCTTCGAATGTGCTAGGATACTTCCTACAAGTTGCCTTCTATGACCATCCGATGTCCCTTCGAATGTCCCGCTTACATCCAACGAATGGAGCTACCTACCAACTAATGGTACGGCTAGCGCTATTTTAAAGGAACGTAGAAGTACGAAAACGACCAATTCTGAGTGGGTAATAAGTCTTTTAGTTGCTTGCTCTAAAACCAAATGCTTTTCACTCCACACACTCTTTCAAAGTTCAAACTCTTTTCAAAGCGAAGCATTTCCGAACACTTTGTATACATTCCTACATGAGTCATTACAAAGTCAAAGCGAAATGCCTTTTTTCAAAATATTTTTGTCAAACACACAGAAAGCAATTTTAAAAGGTGATCTAGAGCAACTAAGAGCCCGTAGATAACTACGGATGGAAAGGGGTGCTAATACCTTCCCTTTTCATAACCATTCTCCCGAACTCAGAATCTAAACGAAGGTCTTTTTCTGTACTTTTACCTTCCCTTAATTGGATAAAAATAAAAGTCGGTGGCGACTCTTGCTATCCGCACATTTGCGATACAAAAATCCACAAAGTCAGTTCACCGTGTTACAGAACTGGCGACTCTGCTAGGGATACACCCTAAAGAGAGAATGCCTTAGGGATTGCTAGATAACTTTTACTGCTTTTTGTTTGACTTGCTTGCTTTACTTTTAAGGGTTGCTTGGGTATTATATTTGTGGGGGATCCTACACCCGGATCCGGGTTTCCTTTTAGGTAAGTAGCAATAAATCATCGTGACCGCTAGACGTATAACTAAACGGTCAACATGATGGCTACGTTAGCGTGACACTTTGGTTGTCCCGATACTCTTCATTCCCAAGTTGAAGATAGTATTTGGCTTCTGCGTGGTGTCATCAAGCGCTAACTAAACTTTTAGAACCTTAATTGACCCATCTTGGCCATTAGAAGGTAGTGAGATGGCCGGCTTTGGTGTAGACCGAGGTTGGTTGATACTCGATGCTACGCTAATTGAGATCAATCTTTTGGGACATTTTTGGTCGACCACTTGGTAGTCGTATTGAAATAAGCGCCTACGAGAAAGATCAATGATGTGAGATTCCTAGAACCCGGTTACTATTATAGGACAGGATGAACCAACTCAAACTTTTGGTGGGGTAATCACCTATACCTCATGCAAGCCTTAACCCTAGGCTCATTGTGTGAATTGTTTGTGTGTGCTAAACATGATATCATGACATCATTTGCATTGCATATCATTTCTAACTATTTCAAGGACCTAGGGATTTATCTTTGCTCTGTTTTGTAGGGTATTATGGCTTCTAGAAAGACTATCCGAATCAACTTCATGGGTATACCTTCTCAACTCAAAGAATTGGTTTCAGAAATTCCCGACCATGCTCAGTTCATCAAAAGACATGGTTATCTACTTGATTTGGTTATCTCCGCGGTTTTGAAGAAGATATGATGCATGTCCTATTTCAGTTCTTTGATCCGAAACACCATTGCTTTACATTCCCAGATTATCAGTTGGTTCCTACTTTGGAAGAGTTCTCTAAGCTACTTGGGATACCTATTCTTGACCAAATGTCATTCACCGGTCTAGAGAAGGTTCCTAGGTACGAAGACATTGCATCCGCCTTACATCTCAAGCGCTCGGACATTGAAGCCAATTGGGAAACTAGAAGTGGAGTTAAGGGTTTACTTTCCAAGTTCCTGATTAAGAAAGCCCGAGAATTCCTCAAAGTTATGAGTTTCCATGCATTCGAAGACATTGTGGCCTCGCTAATCTATGGTTAGGTTCTATTCCCTAACTCGGATCAATTCATAGATGTTAGCGCCATCAAGTTGTTTCTTACCCGTAATCCTGTGCCTACTTTACTTGGAGACATCCTACATTCTCTCCACTCTTTACTAAGCGACAAGGAACTCTCATGTGTTGTGTACCATTACTTTCCAGGTGGTTTATTTCGCACCTTCCTCCATCAGTTTTGAAGAATGAACAAAGGTTGAGATGGTCTCAAAGGTTGATGTCACTCTCTCATTCAGATATCCGTTGGAATCTTTTCTCTCAAAAGGATTTCACCTTCATTGAATTGTGGAGAATTCCTAATGTACCACTACTTGGTATAAGAGGAGGTATTACTTGCAACCCTTCTCTAGCTCTACGTCAGTTTGGTTTTGCTCGAAGAGATGGTCCTCATGATATGCTTCTCCAAGATATTGTGTTCGATTACAACCACGATCTCCAGAATTACCGACGAAGGTTCATACACGCTTGGGGCATGGTAAAGAAGACTGATACCAAGACTTTGGGGCACCAAAACTCCATTCCTTGGGAACCTTACCTCAAATGGGTGCGAGCTCGAGCTCAAAACCTCATGATGCCATTCACTGTTTTACCATAATTATGGAACTGTTGCCATAGGCGGCGTACCCTATATTCTCCATCCCGACATGCCTCACCGATTTTGAAAACTTGAAGAGATCCTGGATTCAGCTCAAGGAAGAAAGGGATACCTTTGAAGCTCAATGCTATGCAAGTGAGAAGAAAGTGCTAGAGTTGACCAAGCTACTTCGCGAGGAGCGAAGCATCAACGCCTACCTCGGCACCAAGAGGAAGCGCCCATGGGAGACTTAGAGCTTTAGGATTTTATGCTTTTCTTTTTTATTGTTTTGAACTATCTCTTGTACCTAAAAAAGAGAAAAAGAATAATAAAGAGTGTACTAATAAATGTTTGTTCATTGCTTGTTTAACAAATTTAAATCTCTTAGGTCCTTGAAAACATTGCATTGCATTCGCATAAACATTGCATATCATAGCATAACATTGCATCACAGGTACATTGAAGATGGGTTTTCTCATTTGCTCGCTATTTATTTTAGCAGAAATGGCTCTTGAACAGTCCGTCAAAGATCTTCAAGCGAATGCTCGGTTTAGGATGTTCACCGGCTTGGTCCAAGGCCAAGAGGATCCAAGAAGCTCATCAACAGAAGAAGAAGGTTGTTGGTCTCCTCAACATGGGCGCGCTACAAAGGTGGTCCTAAGAGGGTCAGTCGGATAGAGCTCTCAGAAGGAAGTGTCAAGACTGAACAAAGTAACAAGGGTAATGGTGAAGGCAGTCAGCCTGAGCTTGAGAAGAACTATGATGATGGCCAATACTCTGATGAGGATGACAAGTACAAGCAACTTGAAGATCGTCTGAATGCTGTGGAAAACCTGAAGATGTCCGGGCTGAATTTTGATGATCTAAGTCTTGTCCCTGGTGTTGTGATTCCTCCCAAGTTCAAAGTTCCTACTTTTGCCAAGTATGATGGCATGTCTTGCCCTAGGCTACATTTGAAGTCCTATGTTCAGAAGATCAACCCCCACACTGAGGACAGAAAGTTGTGGATGCACTATTTTCAAGAGAGTTTGTCCGGAACTCAGTTAGAGTGGTACTATCAGCTAGAGAATGACCGTATCCGTACAGGTGACTTGGTGATGCTTTCTGAGATATGAGTACAATCTTTGAATTGACACCCACTCGCATGCAACTACAAAGCATGTCTATGGGTCGTGAGAAGTTCAAAGAGTATGCTCGAAATGGAGATATCTAGCGGTGAGTTCACCACCCTTGTCCATAGGAGTTGGTTGATATGTTCATGGGGACACTAACAGCCCATTCTTCAATCATCCGATTAGAAACTCTTCATGGGTTCACCGTGATATTGACAGGGCGTATCGTTGGTATCAAGTGGAAAGATTCGGTGAGACATCTTCAAATCTGCGAAAGATCTTTTGGTGGTAAGAAAGAAACTAATGCTGTGTATGGTCAGAAAAGCCGAGCCAAGACCGACCGTGCTCAATCTGTGGGGGCAGTTGTGATCTCCAATCCTACATCAGCACAACCTCAGTGAGACAACGCGCGTAACCAGAACGTGCCACGAAGACAATTTACGAAGATCAACATGCCTTTGTCGCAAGCCTTGCAACACATGTTGAAAGCAGAGCTGATTGCTTTGAGGGATCCTCCTCAGAATGTCAACACCTCCTCTCCGAAGTACAATCCTAATGCTAAGTGTGCTTACCATTCCAATAGCCCTGGACATAGCACTGGTGATTGTTGGGCTCTGAAGAACAAGATTCAAGATATGATTGAATCTAAGCAGATTGAATTTGATCCTCCTGTTGAGACTCTGAATGTGATCAACGCGCCTATGCCTAACCATGACAAGGGTTCCAATGCT
Organism: Vicia sativa; assembly: GCA_021764765.1. Lineage (NCBI taxonomy): Eukaryota > Viridiplantae > Streptophyta > Magnoliopsida > Fabales > Fabaceae > Vicia > Vicia sativa. The sequence continues at coordinate 14,595,034 of CM038797.1, forward strand.
GTTGGTGACGATACTTATGTTTTCAACATAGATGACTTGACCATTCCTCATTAAGAAGAATTTGTTGCGGTGTCAACCCAGGATGCCCGAGAATCGTTGGTGCCCATCCGCTGATGGTTGTGCTTGGTTGAGAAGGCGTGTTCGATGCATGATGGATAACCGTGAGATACTATTTACGAAACCACCTGCGGTGTGTGAAGAAATGTCTAAGTTGAAGATTGACAATGCGAACGAAACTGTACCATCTGTGTGGGACACCTTGGGGTAGCCAAGTGGAAAGTATGATTACATGGTGAAGTACACTGTTCCTGAGAGCTACAAGATTCCTATTGAAGATGTTAAGGTAACCGGATGGGGTGACGATTTCCCAGAAGACTATGCTGATGTTAACACTATAAGGATTTCCTCTGCTGATCCTGCGCCTAGGGTGGCACCTCTCATTATTACTACTCCAAGGCCAGTTCCATATTCCTCTGACAAAGCTATCCCTTGGAACTATGGAGCTGATGTTTACTACCATGGCGTCAAGCAAGACCCTCTGACCATTGAAGATCTTACTGTTGAAGCTACCATTCCTGACATTGACAACATCACCGGATCTAGTAAGGTGACCAGAACCGGAAGGGTATTCTCTCCAGATATCTCTCCTCCAAAGACACCGCGACTCCACTCGCATTCCAGTATCAATCCATTCCCAAGCTAGAGGAAAGAACCGGTGACTCATCACTTTCAACGGAAGTACCAAAGGAAGTTCTTGAAGACACCTCCAAACAAGAAATGGAGGAAATTAAGATTATCAAGAAGAGTGACTACAATGTTGTGGAGCAGTTGGGACAGACTCATCCAAGATCTCCATGCTTGCTCGCTCTTGTGCTCTAAGGCTCATGCTAACGCCTTGGTGAAGTTTCAAGAATGCTCATGTGCAAGACACTACCAGACAGTTTGAAGTTTGTATTGCTAGCTGCCAACAACAACTTCTCTGATCTTGATTTGACTCGGAAAGAAACAACAAAGCCTTGCACATCTCTTGAATGCAAGGGAACTACATTGTCTCATGTTTTAGTGGATACCGGTTCGCTCTGAATATCCTTCCGAGACTGCTTTTGATTGACTTGATATCGAAGGGTTGGTTCGAGACCCATGACACTATTGTGAGAGCTTTTGATGGTTCTAAGCGGTGCTTGGAGAGCTCTCCTGTTAAAGTCGGTTCCCGACTTTTGATTCCACTTTCTTTGTCATGGACATCCGTCCACTACTCTACCTACTCGGACGCCCTTGGATACATGGGGAAGGCGTTGCCTCTACCTCCATCGAAGCCAAGTACCGGTGAAGGAAGGTTGTCACGATGTGGTGAAGAAGAGTATATGGTCATCATCTATCATTCCGATACCTCGAGATGGAAGGTGAATTCTTTGAGACTCCTCAAGTTTTGAGACAATCCCAGTCGTCGCAGTTGACTATCCTGTCACTCCTGAAGTTACACAAGCTCCGCCTAGGATGGTTTCGCTGAAAGATGCTCAAGCTGCTGTTGAACAAGGAGGTAGCATTGTTTGGGGTCAACTCCCCAATCTTCCTTTCAAATTTGACAAGATGGTTTAGGCTTCACCATCAAGGGTCGAAGATGATACGCGAGCGTGCCGCCAACTTCCTTTCCGTATTATCCAGTGGAATCCATGCTATAGAAGGCGACGACAACGACTTCAACATCACAAGTGGATCTTCCAACTCGGATCATGGGCTCGACAATTGGAAGGCAAGGCGTCATACCAATCTCCTTTAGTCGAGTAATTGCTCTTGTTTTGTTTTGCTTTTCGTATTTCTTTATGTTTTGAACAATAAACTTTGAAAGCCTAGTGCCTTGCAGGGCATCATGGCTCGTTGCGAGGTTATTATCTGTCGTTTGCGTATTTTTATTCAATAAATCGTTGGACTTTTGCATTCAATTGTTTGTTTTCTTTCTTTACTTTATCACCCTTCAAAAGCTATGTGTTCTTACACACACGTGATACAACTGCAGAATCACTCTAAATCTAGTTAATATGACTGCTATTGCTAAATATGACTTGATAATCCGATCTACCAAGCCAAAGACGAAAGTGAGGAAGATTGTGAAGTGCCGGAGAACTTGCAAGATCCTACAGCAAGAAGAACGAGTTATCTGACCACGAAGAAAGTTGAGGTTGTGAATTTGGGTACTAACGAAGACAGAAAAGGGATCAAGATAGGAGTGGATCTTGAGAACAGTGTTAAAGAAAGATTGGTTCAGATGCTACGAGACTACATTGAGGTTTTTGCTTGGTCATACGAAGACATGCCAGGTTTAGACATTGATATTGTGGTACACCGATTGCCGACAAAAGAAGGTTTTCTCCTAGTGAAACAGAAGGTTCGTCGCATGCGTCCTGAAATGTCAGAGAAAATCAAAGCCGAAGTTATGAAATAGTTCAACGCCGATTTCTTAGCTGTCACCTCTTATCCCCAGTGGGTTGCAAATGTGGTACCCGTACCTAAGAAGGATGGCAAGGTACGAATGTGCGTGGATTACGAGATCTGAACAAAGCAAGTCAAAACGATTTTCCACTCCTCATATCGATGTTACGTAGACAACACCGCTCAGACAAGGTTTCTCCTTCATGGATGGCTTCTCCGGTTACAATCGGATCAAAATGGCTCCGAAGACATGGAAGACTACTTTTGTTACACATGGGGTACTACGCTACAATGTTATGCCGTTTAGACAAGAACAGCGCCACGTGCTATGGTGACATTATTTCATGACATGATTCATCACGAGATACAGTCTACGTCGACGACATGATAGCTCGCTCACATCAAGAAGAACATCTAGATCATTTGCGTAACTGCTCGACAGGTTGAAGAAGTACAGATTGAGACTGAATCCCAATAAGTGCACCTTTGGGGTCAGATCCGGAAAACTCCTAGGGTTTGTTGTCAGTGGTAAAGGTATTGAGGTTGACCCCGCCAAGGTTAAAGCTATTCAAGAGATGTCACCGCCCGAGAAAGAGTCGGGAGGTTTCTTGGGCCGACTAAACTACATTGCAGTTCATTGCACACCGCGCTACTTGTGAGCCAATCTTCAAGTTACTAAAGAAAGATCAAGTAGTGGAATGGAACGCGATTGCCGATCGCTTTTGATAAGATCAAGGAGTACCTAGAATCCTCCTATCACGATGCCACTGCGAAGGACCTCTTATCATGTACTTAATGTTAGAGAATTCAATGGGGTGTGTGTTGGGGCAACATGACGAGTCAGGTCGAAAAGAGCATGCAATATAATACCTTAGCAAAAGTTTACCGGTGAAACAAGATACTCACACTGAGAAAACTTGCAACGCTTTGGCTTGGGCTCCGACTAAGGCGGTATATGTTGACTCACACTAACTTATTGATTTCCAAGATGGATCCGATAAAATACATATTTGAGAAACCAGCTCTCTCAGGAAGAATAGCAAGATGGCAGATGATCTTGACCGAGTATGACATCCAGTATACTTCTTAGAAAGCGATCAAAGGAAGTGTAGTAGCCGATCATTTGGCTCACCAAGCCGTAGATGACTATCATTCTATGCAGTTCGAATTTCCAGATGAAGATGTTTTACTAGTCACTGATTGTGAAGAACTAGGCCCGGACGAAGGACCTGAACAAGGATCCCGATGGACCATGGTTTTTGATGGAGCCTCTAACGCACTTGGCAATGGCATTGGCGCCATCATTACATCTCCCACAAAGGACATACCCTTTCACCGCAGATTATGTTTCATTGCACTAACAACATGGCGAATACGGCGTGCATCATGGGAATTAAAGTCTATTGACTTAAGAATCAAGTTCTTACAAGTGTATGGAGACTCGGCTTTGGTGATCAATCGATAAAGGCGAGTGGGATAAAACACCGAATCTCATTCCATATCGAGAGCATGTTCTGAGTTTGATCCCCTACTTTGAAGAGATTACTTTCAATCACATTCCACGAGAAGAGAATCAGTTGGCAGACGCATTGGCTACTATGTCGTCTATGTTCAAGGTTACATGGGACAACGAGGCTCCCCAGATCATCATTGAGAAGTTTGATGAACCAGCATATTGTTGTGAGCTTGATACAGAAGAGAAACCTTGGTACTACGACGTGAAGAGGTATCTTGAGACTCAGGAATATCCCGCAGGGGCATCTGTCAACGATAAGAAGTTTTTGAGAAGGTTCGCATCCAAATTCTTCCTTAGCAACGACATCTTATACAAGCGCAACCACGACTTGTGCTTACTCCGCTGTGTAGACCAGAAACAAAATACGTATCATGGAAGAGTTACACGAAGGCGCATTTGGTACCCTCCGTGGACACACCATGGCTAAGAAGATTTTGAGAACAGTTACTATTGGTCAACCATGGAAGCGATTGTCACCGCTATGCTCGATCTTGTCACAAATGCCGTTATGCGAGACAAAGTACACGTGCCTCCAACCTCAATGTTTTAACTTCTCCTTGGCCTTTTGCAATGTGGGCATTGACATGATTGGAGAAATTAAGCCCACCCCAATGGACATCGTTTCATCCTTGTGGCAATCGATTACTTTACCAAGTGGGTAGAGGCGCCTCGTTCGCATCATTACTAAGAATGTTGTGGCTCGATTCATCAAACATAATCTTATCCGTCGATATGGCACTCCGAAAGGATTATCACAGATAATGGCTCAATCTCAACAATAAGATGATCACCGAACTACGCGAGCTCAAGATAAGGCATCACAACTCTTCTCCTTATTGGCCTAAGATGAATGGCGCGATGGAAGCCGCCAACAAGAACATTAAGAAGATTATACAAGATGATGTTGACTTACAAAGATTGGCATGAGATGTTACCATTTGCTCTTCATGGTTATCCACACAAGACGAACATCAACAGGGCAACCCTTCTCTCTAGTATACGGATGGAAGCCGCCTTACCCATCGAGGTTCGGATACCTCAACCGAGTCCTCCAGACGAGAGTTAGCAAAGACGATTGGGTTCGGACGGCTTGACCGATTATTTGATTGATGAGAATGACTCACATCCATTTGCCATGGATGATATATCGAAACGAATGATTAGAGCATTTAACAAGAAGGTCAGCACCGAGTCTACCAAGTCGGTGATCTAGTAGTCAAGCGATCATTCTTCCACAAGGTGAGGGGCAAATGGACTCCCACCTATGAGGGACCATTTGTAGTCAAGATGTGTTTTCGGGCGGAGCTATGATACTTAGCACCATGGATGGTGAAGACTTCCCACACCGTGAACGCAGACATAGTCAAAAAATACTACGCATGAAATAGACCCGCTAGGTCGATTTAACCTAGGCAAAAATAAGGGCATCTGACGAACCAAAAGGTTCGGGCAAAAGTTAAGGATATATGCAAAACATGTACACCCGCAAGTCGAAAACACGAAAAGGCGGCTTGGGCAAAAAGGGTATCCTTGGACTGAAAACCCAAAAGGCGGTCTAGGCAAAAGTTAGGGATTCAAGCGTCGACTATGTCTCTTCCAGTCACCTTCGAGACTACTATCAAGCATTCAAGATTCAAATGGCGAAGATCAATTCACTCACTTTCTCGACAACAAGGAGATGAGATAGTGAAATATATGAGTACTAGCATAGTTGAGACTTAAAGATTGTTTCCATAGCTTTTACCTTTCTTGTGTACAAAACTACTTGGCCATACGCCACCTTTCAAATAAATACAAGTTCTTTCTCTTTACAATTTTCACTATTGTGGTTTGCATAAAGTCCAATGTTTGCTTTGAATGATTATATGCATTTGACAATAAGAATCTAATCATAAACATACGAAAAGTGAACATACAAAAGTACTTACTACGGGCTCGGAATTGAGATGACGTCAAAGTCACCAAAACATTCCCCAGGAGCATGATCCCACAAAGGTGTCACTCACAACACAACTTCCGGAGCAAAGGGAATCCACGGCAATTCCACTCAACTAAGCAATGTTACATCGGTCTCAGCGTAACACCTCATCAAGGTATTTATCCCCGTAGTATCTCTCGTCCTTTCCTTTTCCCAGTCAAGATCGGACCAACTTGGTCGAGATAGTGCGGAGGAAACTACATCTTCATCCCCACTGGATTACAACGGATTCCTGACTCTTCCAACCCGGCACTACCAATGCTCTCAGAGATCAAGACTCGAATCCCCAAGGGCGCCTCCTAAATTTCCTCGTAGGATCTACATACAAGGTCCCCAACGGATCGCCTCCCAGATTCTCCTCAGCAGGGTCTATATATGAGATCTCCAACAACGAGCCTCTCAAATCTCTACCTTCCTCGACAATATCTAGGCCCAAGACTTGGTCAGATAGTGCATCGGAGGAATGAGTTTCTTTCTTCTCCTTCAAAAGCGGGTTCTCACCTACTCAATTCCCCAAATAGGAGTCAGAAATCTTCAAGCAGAACATCCACATCTTCTTCAAGATGGATATGTTTTGAAATACCACAACATCTATCATTCATACATTTCTCATAAAGTCATAATTCATGCATATGTCATTCATATCTTCATGCATCATACTTTGCATAAACTAACCAAATTCTATCGAGTTCCTCTTGTTTTCCAAAACAGTATGACACTCGATGCAAGCAGTCCAGATTAAGCCACGAATCGACGGAAAACTATCGAAAGACCGCCTTGGTTGTCCTCCGACGATGGTCGAGATTAAGCCCCAATCGACGGAAAACTATCGAAAGACCCCTTGGTTGTCCTCCGACACAGGTCGATTAAGCCCGATCGACGGAAAACTATCGAAAGACCGCCCTTGGTTGTCCTCCGACGATCGTCCAGATTAAGCCCGAATCGACGGAAAACTATCGAAGACCGCCTTGGTTGTCCTCCAACGACTAGTCCAGGATTAAGCCCCGAATCGACGGGAAAACTATCTGAAAGACCGCCCTTGGTTGTCCTCCGACGACTAGTCCAGGATTAAGCCCCGAATCGACGGGAAAACTATCCGAAAGATCGCCTCTGGTTACCCTCCGATAATAGGCAATGGATCAACACCCGACGCTCAACAGGGAAGATATCCCCATTTCGCCAAATACAACCTCCCTCAGAGTAATCAGCACGAAGATTTATTCTGATCCCTTATTATCGACAGCGACTACAAAGTTTAGCGTACGACTCAGTTGCCTTGGATGGCATCTTAAGCCCATCTCCGACTATTTGTCAACAGTGCTTCACTTTCAGAATGCCGCATATATGGTTAAAAATCAATGCAAACCAATAACTTCATTCAAAAATGAACACGAAGTCTAACGTCGACTCTCCGGATGGCATCTTAAGCCCATCTCCATGCTCCTTCCGAGCGACTACGAGCCTGGCGTCGGCTCACTCCCAATCGATCTTTCCAGGATGGCATCTTAAGCCCATCCCGTCAATTCTCCTATCGACATTCTCGAGTGGCGTCGACTCATCCCCGTAAGTATCCAACTTCTCCAAATGGCATCTGTAAGCCCATTCCCGCATCATCCACCAACAACGAGTGAAAATTTTCAGGTGTACTCGAGTGTTCAATCATCTTCTACCTCCAGGTCACGAAAGACAAGCGTGTCAATCTAAACCTCCATTAAGAAGATTGAGCGGGCAGTGTCATACCCCAAAATTTGCCCTCCATCTTCTCAAGATATTTCATACATCTATACTCAAGGATGCCTCAAGAGTTGATCAGACAAACTCTCTCCTAGACAATCAACCCAAACTAGGGTTTGGTATCTCTCAGGCCAAGATGGATTTCCAACATCTCCAATGGTCTTCATGCCTCCTCATATGCTTTAAAGATTCTCCATGTCAAGTTTCAAGCTTCACAAGTCAAGTTTCCTCAGACAATTGCTCAGATGGTTGAAAATTAGTTGTATTGGACAAAAAGTCAACTATGGTCAACATACAGTCAAACTTCATAATTTTGGGTCAACATCCTCATTTTGAAGTTACATTCATCATTTGATCAAGGGTTGATCATGATTCATCAAGAAAATTTGACTGATCATAACTTTCTCATACTTTCTCAGAAATTTTTCCACCACCTCTTGTTTTGAAGGAAATTCAATTCTCTACAACTTCATGCCTCACAAGAATGTCAAAAAAATGCTTCATTTGAGAGGTATAGCTCAAAACATTAGGTCATTTTCAAAGTCAACAAAAGTCAACTTTTGTTTTGAAGATATATTGAGCATGGAAACTCCAATTGAGATGAGACCAAAAGGTTGGTTAGAGGACTCTTAGAGCTTTCCAAAAGTCCAAGAACACTCAAAATGTGGAAAATTGAGCAAGATACACCATTCACAAGTTGGGCAATTTTGAAGGAATGCACAAGAGATACTTCTAAAAATCAAATTTTTGCAAATGGGCACTTTTTCTTCATCCAAACTTATTCCTCACACCATTAGGAATATCCAAGCCCAATGCCACGAATTTTTATTTTATTTTTCTATTTAATTTGGAATTTATTCATTTAAATACAAATTAAATTTAAAAATAAAGTATAAAATCAAAATTAATTGCAAGATTGATTTTATTCCTTCCTTGAGACCCAAGCAACTCACAAAGGCCGACAAATTTGAAATTTGATCAATATGGCAAGATTGGATTGGAAATTAATCAAATTTTGAAAATTTGATTTTGTACAAAAATCAAATTTGATTTGCTTTGAATGTTGATTGATTCCTTCCCAAATCCATCCAGTATAAATATATGATGCATACCTATCAAGAGAGAACAGAAAAATTGGCTCAAGAACCCTAACCTAACTCAAAAAATCCGTGACCTTCAAGCTATTGGCAATCATACTTCCAGCCGTTTTCAGTTGATTTTGAGGTGTCCAATACATTCCTTGACATCTCCAGAAGCATTCCAGATCCTTACATTGCTCAAAACCATCAAGAATCCATCAAACACGATTTCAGTTTGTCAAGTTTTTTTCAAAATCGATTTTCATCATTCATGCATTATTAACTTGTTTTGATTGTTTGTTCATGTTTAGAATCAAGTATGCAAGCTATCTGGACGGTTTAATTGCGTTTTGAGTGCTGGATCGAGTTATGCCATTACTAGGGTTTCGAGGTCGATTTAGGGTTTCACCAAATAGGAAAAATTGGACCATGAGACCTATACCAATGCATTGGAATGATCCTGTGAATCGAACCATGCTTTTAGAATTCATTTATATTATGTAATCTGGATTTTGATGTTTGCAGGGACATAGCGTGAGCCAAGGCCGGCGCAGAAATTTCAAATTTTGAAGCGAGGGAAGGCTTAAGCTTGCGTGATGGAGTATCGGGGCGACACATGTTTTTCTTCTACTCGCTCGGTTTGAAACGATAAAACGCTCGGCCCATGAAAGGCAAGGGACTCAAGGTTTGAAAGCAAGGTCTCGATTCGAATCCTGGCAAGACCAATTTTTCTTCTTTTACAAACTTAACATATTTTCTATTTTCTTTTATTTTAATATTTGCATGTTTATTTTAATTAATTTCACAATTTTATTTCGCATTTAAAAATCATCAACAATTAATTTTCTTTTGCATTTATTTTCGAAAACCTTTATTTAATTTATAAAATTAAAAATACAATTTTGCATGCATATTTATTTTATTCATAATTTTGCATTTAAATCACTTTTAATTAGTTTTTAATTATTAAATTGCATCCAAAAAATCCCAAAAATTTATTTTAGCATATTTATATTGTTTCCAGGATGTAATAATTTTCTCATATAAAAATTTGCATTTTACTAACATTTTTTCCTCTTATTCGATTCATATATCGTATTTTCCGATTCTCATTCCTTTACTGAGTTGATCAGATTCGACGATTCTTTCTTTATCATTTTATTTTTCAATAATGTAACTGTCTATGAGATGTAATAGTTTAAATTAGGATCTTTATTTTCCACATTTTAAGTTATGTATCTACCCCAAAGCCATGTAATAACGTAGGATTTACCTTTCCGTACTTTACATTCCGCATTTTAATATCCGCACCCTATAAATTGCTAGTAACTAGCGTGTATGGCAAGATAATAATGAACATAGCCTACTAATGCAAGATAAAATATCCAAATCAACATACTTTTCACACGCCCCCGGGTAATTCTCTCGTTGCCTTTGAATTCAAAATGGTCATGTCCTCGAACGTAGAGGTATTCTAGCACGCTGCCTTCCAAACAAATCATCATAGTCCCTTCGATACAAAGATCATAAGACCCACGATGTCGCCTCCGAATACATGATCTTGACCTCGATTGTCGCCTACGAAAATGATGATAGTCCTTCGAATGTGCTGGATACTTCCACAAGTTGCCTTCTATGACCATCCGATGTCCCTTCAATGTCCCGCTTACATCCAACGAATGGAGCTACCTACCAACTAATGAATGGATGGCGCTATTTTAAAGGAACGTAGGTACGAAAACGACCAATTCAGTGGGTAATAAGTCTTTAGTTGCTTTTAAAACCAATGCTTTTCACTCCACACTTTCTTTTCAAAGTTCAAACTCTTTTCAAAAGCGAAGCATTTCCGAACACTTTGTATACATTCCTACATGAGTCATTACAAAGTCAAAGCGAAATGCCTTTTTCAAAACATTTTTGTCAAACACACGAAGCAATTTTAAAAGGTGATCTAGAGCAACTAAGAGCCCGTAGATAACTCTTGATGGAAAGGGTGCTTACACCTTCCCTTTTCATAACCATTCTCCCAAACTCGTAATCTAAGCGAAGGTCTTTTCTGTAGTTTACCTTCCCTTAATTGGATAAAATAAAGTCGGTGGGCGACTCTTGCTATCCGCACATTTGCGATACAAAATCCACAAAGTCAGTTCAGTGTTACACTTATATTCACCAAGTTTCACAAGATTTTACGAGACTTATATTCACTTTAAATTTCAGCAGATTTCGAGACTTATATTCACCAAACTTCATTAGATTTTACGAAGACTTATTTTCGCTAAGAATTTCAGCCAGTTTTAAAGAAGACTTATGTTTATAACACCCGATTCTGCCAAGTTTAATATACCAAAATGGAGTAATTTTAAAATTTCCTTAAATTAAATAAAGGCGTTACTGCATCAAAACAACTTCGCTTTCAAGCAGTTTACTTTAAAGTATAAATTTAGGATACATCACGGGAAAACATAATTGATTCGTAGAAATCAAAGCATCTCCTTTATTAAACTTCCTCATGTCAAAATCATGTTTTATGAATTATGGTTCTTATTCACAAAAGGAATAATAATAAAACAACAACAACAAG